>CM035156.1:123004616-123273508 GCA_020205615.1 Panax quinquefolius | reverse complement strand
GGGCCAAAGATATTCAACTATAAAACTAATGTCCATGATCATACCAATCAATTGTCTGTCAGTGCACTACGGCCAAAGACATTCAACTGTTAACTAATGGTCATGATCCTGCCAATCACATCATCGAATTAACCATGCACTACGGGCCAAGGATATTTGTTATTATCACCATTGGTTATGATTATGTCATACACCTATCCATCTTTGCACGTAAGCCAAAGATATACAACTATAAAACCAATAATCAACAGTCCATGTTTGCACGTAAGCCAAAAATATACAACTGTAAAACCAATAATCAACAGTCCATCTATGCACATAAGCTAAAGATGACTTTCACCACAATATAAGCATGAGGATGATGACAATGATTTAAGCATTAATCAAACAAAATCAAGGATAAATATTAAAGACTTTAAATTTATCCAGAGTTTAAAAATATCCAAATTGTCAACATGATACTGCTTTGTGGAGTAAAATTCAAGAATAATATTCATGTACCAAAAATAATTTGGACAGAAAAGAAATATATTTTTTGGATAAATAATACCCCGTGAATAGTAACTCGTGAATAGTAAGTCATGAATAGTAACTCATGAATAGTAATTCATAAATAGTAACCCGTAAATAGTACTCCGTATTCGTACATAGTACCGTATACATCAATAATGTTATATACGCAAATAGTGCCAAATACATGAATAGTGCCGTATACGTAAATAGTGTCATATACGTGAATAGTAACCTCAGCACAAAAGATAAAGTTTCACAATAAAATCCATATCAATATTTATAACACCTTAATCCAAATGTTATAAATCACTTAATAATATCATAATATAATATTATTAATATTACCACAATATTTTAATCATTTCTTAAACTTATAAACAATTTATTTTAATTATTTACACTTTACCAAATAATGCATTTAATCCTTCAAAAATGCCATACTCCTAAGATTTCATCACCAATGATCAAATCCCTCATCAAAAATCTGTATATACCTTATATAGGATTTCAAAGCCATAAAATCCTATTTTCCAATTTTGTTACTTCACATAACGTATTTAATTCATTTACTCATAACTAGTACATTTTCATGAAAAATACCAAATCAGTCCTAAAAATATTTCTTTTCAGGGATATAGCAGAATATAGTCCCATATTGAACATATATTTTTCTCAAAAATTTTAAAATTCATTTACTATTTTTCATATGGCCAAAACTGCCGAATATTTAAACATTTATCATAAACTGTACTTTTGTCCAATAATTTCGAAATTTACAGAGTATACTTCTGTTATATATATGTACTCCCAATAAAAATTTCACTAATTTTTGGGTTAACCAGAAGGAGTTATAAGGGTTTACTTTTAAAATAGTCTTTTCCCATAAAATTCATAACTTCTAATCTATACATCCAAAAATCGCCATTTTGGACACAATTTAGAAAACTCAATAAATTATCATTTCAAAATTTCCCAGAATTTTTGAGTGTCAGAAAAATTATGAAACTGCAAATGGATTTTCACCTGCCATGCGGTAATCCACGTAGACAGATCATTTCCATAATTTAATAAGGAATGAATACGAAGGATCATTCACCATGCATGTGGTAATCCACATAGACAGGTTATTCCAACAGAAAAATAAAGAATGGAATAACAGAAGAATTCACCATGTATGTGATAAACTGCACAGACAGGTTATTCCAACAGAATAATAAATAATGGAACCAGGTCATACGAAAATGCACAGACAGGATATTCCGACATAATAATAAAGAGTTGAATAATAGAAGAATTTCACCATGTATGCGGTACTTCACATAGACTGGTTATTCTAACATAATAATAAAGAATGGAATAACAGAAGAATTTCACCATATATACTAGTAGTCTCAGCGTATCAAAGTTATTCCAACACAGAATAATAAGGAATGGAATAACAATAGCTCTCTTCATGAATACGAAAGAAATAATACCCCTTACCTCGAAAAGAAGATCGATCTTTGAAATAGTGCGGTAGCAGACTTCTCTTCTTCTTTCTCTCTATAATTTCTCTCTATAATAATTGCTTTATAGCTTTAGTGAATTGGTGAGAAATGAAAGAAGAATGAGCTTCTATTTATAGGAAAATATAGTTTTGATAATTGCATATTTTGGGGCTCGAAATATTACAGTATAATACGTTCCCCTTTTCCTTCATTTTTAATTTAGTCTTGCAAGTATTATCAAACTTACACCACCTCCCCTAATAGTAAATCATGTGAATCAATAGTAAATCATGTAAATCAATAGTTCTAGACATGTGAAAATACAAATTACAGTATAGTACCTACATCTATACCTCCATTTTAACTTAGTCATGCAAGTATTATCAATCTTGCACCAACTCCCCTAATAGTAAATGAATGTGAATCAATAGTACACACATGTGAACCAATAGTTATAATCTTGTGAATCAATAGCAATTAATTGCTCATTTATTCGATTAATTACCCGATTGGTCAATATAACCTCCAGACATCAATTATTATCGAAATAAATGTCGATTTTCACTAACACTAATAATTTCAACACAATGGAACTATCAATTTCATCTTTAATCAACACGAACTTATTCATTATTAATATTATAATTCATAATATTTAACAACCAGGTCGTTCCCAGGAAAAAGGGGGCTTTCCAATAAGGATTTCTTCCTATTGGTGCGCAATTAGGTGACCAAACCTCTCCTTGGCAGAACTTGTAGACATTGTCAATATTGCAAATAATAATATGAATAACTTTGTCATCTCAATTATTGATTTAATAATATATAAAATATTATGCAGATGATACTGTGATAATAACTGAATCAATAATATGAGAGATATGATGCAACAATTACTGTAGCAATAATTGAGTATAACTGAGTGATTTCTCACGTAAGCATCAATAATCAATATCGTGTACTACTATGCAACCACATGTATTATTGTACTTTTACTACCAGTTATTTTATGACAACTTGCTTACTTTGAAAATTTTCATATATCACCCTTAACTTTAAACTTTTATCAATTTAACTATTACCAAAATAGAAAAATTGAATACTTTCATTTCATAAAATTAGGGGTCTTACCCAAAAGACTTCTTTTGTGACCTATATGATGAAAGGAGAAGCCAACTTCTGGTGGGAGGCTCACCAGGGTGGGGCTAGAACAGATACGCTAACGTGGGAACAATTCAGGAATGTTTTCTTCGAGAACTATTTCCTTACAAGCATGTAGGGAGGATGGAGATTAAGTTCCTTAAACTTAAACAAGGGGACATGACAGTTCCCCAGTACGCGGCCAAATTGAATGAATTGGTAAGGTTTGCTCCACATCAAGTGGACACTGAGGAGAGGAAGGCTCGTAGGTTTGAGAAGGGCTTGAAACCCTAGCTCTATAATAGGATTTTTGTGTTCCAGAGTGCCTCATATAGGACCATTCTGGAGAAAGCAATCATCGTGGAGGGTGGTAGTGAGGCTTTGAGCCAATACCACAAATAGATAAAGAATAAGAGTAGAGGAGAGGGAAGACCTAAGGTCGAAGGAGCTAGTGACAGTGGAAGTCTGTCCAAGAAGAAGAATTTTAACTCTGGGAATACTGGGGTGGAACAAGGGAATCCTAAGCGTAGGATCGAAGCATGTAAGACATATGAAAAGGCTCATCTAGGAGTCTATCTGAAGGAGAAGTTGTAATACACGAGAATTTACGCGTATGATTAAATAAATACATGAATGGAAATAAATATTTATTTGAATATGAACAGGTTCGTGTTAAGAAATGAGACGACTCAATTATATTAAATAAATGAATAATTGAGAATATGTGGAGTTTGTGGTAAACTCGTTGAAAGCCTTGTGTGGCATAGTGATGGGAAATACTAATAGTAATGTTAATCGGGGAAGAGATTATAAAAGGAGCAATTAAGTAATATTAATTGTTAATTGTTGTTGTAGTATACTATTAGTTGTTAATTGGTGTGTGGTAGATTAATTATTTAATAATGTGGATTAATCAATAATTATATTAATTAATTGATGATGGTTGAGGTAGAAGATTGAATTTTTAGTAATTAACTAATAATGTGTGATTACTATTAATTGCAATATTTTATAAAGATAATAAATGATTATGGAAATCCATAACTACATTAATCAATGGGTGGATTAATTAATATTGATTAATTAAGAAAGTGCATGATTTATTTATTTAACAATTACGTGAGTTATTCATATAATAATGTTATATTGATAGTTATGTGCATATGGGTAATAATACAACTATATCATATAGTGTAGTGTGACACAGTGTGACTATATATTAAGTCTTATAAAACTAGATTGTTTGGGCATTGTGACTAAATATATTGGAACTATATGTTATAAATAGATTATCTATGTGACAATATGTATGTGGGCATGTATGGAAATAATATACCATGAACTATTAGAGTATACCAGTGTGATAAAATGTACATGAATTATATGTATATTACATTTCCATATTTCATCTACTACATTGAAACCTTAATTATTAAGTGTGATATTTAATTATAATATATGGTTGAGATGTGTATTAAAAATATAGCATAAGAGTGAGAATGTGTAGGAGTTTACAAGAATGCTAGTTATATTGGATTGTCCCAAAAAGATTGTCCCATTTACCTCTCATTCCTCATTCACGTGTGCTAGAAAAAGGCTAAGGCCTATTATCTCTTCCTTATTCCAAGCTCAAGCTAGCAATCTAAGTGATGATTATGGGGGGAGTGGGAATAATGATGAAATCCAACAACTAATTACCAACCCCTTCTTATACTTCATGCAATCGCTTAATCCATAAGTTTGAATTTGTGGGCAATGGCTTGGCATGGTTAATGAGTGTTCTATAAATGAGAACTCTTCTTCCATTTTTCCAAGTGTTGATAATTGCTAGGTAAGAATTGAGAGCTTACAAGCATCCTTAAGAGTTTAAGAGTTCAAGTAGTGACAAGTTTCATTCATATTGGAAAGGTATAATTCCATTCTATACTTTCAATTTCATTCTCTGTAAAAACTAAGTTTTGAATTCTTGAAATATCAAATTATTGATTGGGCGGAATTGGATGTTAATAAGGTTGGGTATTGGTTATAAAGTTGTTATATGATCATATAAGCATGATGCAATTGTTATATGAGTGTTTAAGAATGAAATCAAGAGTAATTTTGAGATTGAGCTGGAGTTCTGACGAAGCAGACTACCTATGCGCCTGAACCAGGCACGGCGTAGCTGCGCCACATTTGTATTGAGGCGCAGCGCAGCTGCGTTGGTTGCTGAACTCAGTTGAGCAATCTATTTTCAAGTCTGATCCATATGAGCTAGTAGTTATGACTTAAACTAACATGTGAACGTGTGTATGATGTATATATGGATATGTTAACCTAATGTGAACATGTTTTCATAGACTTGCATGATTAATGGAGATATATGGTTTAAATGGAGATTTGAACCTTATGTTTTGAAAATAAACTATGTAAAAGGTCATGTTTTACAAATTGTGAACCTAGTGAGCTATACATAACTGATTTTGCACATAAATGAGCATGTTGTAGTGAACCGAGTCCTTTTGAGCATGAACAAAATTATTAAGCCTTGTGTTAGAGATGTATTCAAGAAGAGACTTAGTCTAGTGAACTAACTTGCATGATTTCTACACGATGTATATTCTGACTTTGAAAGCATGTGAGTATGACTTGGAAATGCATGAATAAACCTCTTGCTTGTGTTTATGTGATTAAGCAAAGAAACATGAACATGTTAAACTTATTAACGAGTTTAGAATATGAATATTGTCATGATATCTTGAAGACTAGAATATGACATTTGTGATCATATCTAATGACTCTATTAGACTCACTCATGTAGCATAAATATATATATATACCATGCTTGTATAGCACATTTCAAGAAGAGCATGAACAAAGCCTATTTTTCCAACTAGAGCGGTGTTAGTTTCACGTATGTGTTATGAATACACACAAGCATGCTTAATATGGGTGTTATAACTATCTTGTATGTTTAGAGAGCAAGCATGATAGGTTTTGTGGTTTCATGACCCTAACTTGTTGAAATAACTAATTTAGAAATATGTTATAAAAGGAACCTATATGTACTTGAGAAGCATGAACAGACCTTTAACATAACATATATAACATGTGTGGGAGTTTTGGTCAAGTTTTACGAAACCCACAAGGCAAGAGGGTAAGTCTTGGCGAGATTAGAGGGCATGGCAATTTTACTTGATCCTAAACTTTACCATGGCTCATCTAACGCCCTTCTTCAATCATCCATATCGATTCTATTTGTGGTCTAATGTTTGAAGCATACCTACATGATTACTTTAACTTATCTTATATGACTAATATACTAGTTAATATGTTAAGGAGCATGTAAAGTGATAGGGTCAAGTGTTGATCATAACTTTCGGATGTTAAGTCCAAACAATATCTTCAAGGAATTTAGCAAACAAGACGTCGTTGTATTTAAGATGACTTATAAACTGATTTTGTACTATATGTGCATACTTGAATCGTGTCGAGCTTATTTAAAGACTGTGTTAGCTAATTAACATCTTGAACATATAATGCGTTATAAATAGGATTCGAAAGTGTTGGGTTATTAACGTGGATAAACTACGCTTAAGGCAAGTATTCGAACCCTACTATTACTATTGTGCAATATCATTGCATTATTTTGTTCGAAAAATACCATAAGCTTATCCCTTTTGAATACAAGTTAGATTACTTTCTCGTTCAAATGAGCTAGTATGTTAAACCCTTGTGAAAGCTATTATTCATATTAAAATTGGTATTGTCTTTAAATATTGTGAAAGAGTTGATGCCATTTGATTCGGCTAGGCTATGTGCATATTTATTAAAGCTGTCCAAACCAATTGATAGGTGCGAAAATCTTGAAAACTGAGTTGGAAAACCCTTTTGGTAAGGGGAGTGTATGTTGTTGGAAACCCCAACACATGAATAAATATTGTGGTGTTATACATAACATAAAGTATTGTAGACTGATCATCTATAGTACTTGATATTTTTGGTTATCAGTTTAATATTGGTAACTCTAGTGAAAGTTCAATGGTCCTTAGTGACTGCTAAGTATAAATTGCTTATCCAGTTGGATACATTGTTAGCCGTTGAATTCATATATATCTGTTGATTTATATTGAATTGTCATATCCCTTATTCATAATGTTATTCTGACACTTTGAACTATCCTAGAAATGACCCTTCGATATTTCAAACCTTGTGATATTATATCCTACACCCTTGTTGTATATTACTTGTTGGGCAATTTGTGCTCATCCTTGTTTATTTAAAACCTTTCAGTTAAGGAGGAACATGGAGGTGTCTCTGGAACAGACAAGGGCAAGGGCAAGGCTACCGACTAGCTTGTCCTTTTTATGTTTAAAGCTATTATGTTATGTTAAGACCAATTGTGGACTATGTTTAAACTTAAGTAAGATTATGTAATAGGTTTTTATTCGATACTATTATGTAATCTATTAAGTACTGTAGGTTGCAAGACTTAGGGGAATAATTATAATAAATCATTGTACATTATTCTATAGTAGATTTTCCGTTGTGTATGCGTTATTTTAATTATTATGGTTTTACCATGAGAACATGATGAATCGAATTCGAGTGACCAAGTGGAGGTCCGAATTTGGGGGCATCACAGAAGTAGGTTTGTTATAACTGTGGACAGGAGGGTCATATATTACCCAATTGTCCTAATCCTAAGAAAAACCATGTCTGTTTTATTTGTGGGTCGATGGACCACATGGCAAGAAATTACCCAAAGAAGGGGTCGGACAAAAGTAAGGGTGCTAGTAGTGATAAGTTAGCCATTATTGGACCATCATCGTCGGGTAGACCTATGGCCAGTAATTTTAATATGAATGTCCAAGATGCGGTTGCATTAGCGGATGTAGTAACATGTATCATTCCAGTCAATAAAATGAAAGCTTATGTGCTGTTTAATTGGAGTGCTACTTGTTCTCTTATAGCATGTGAATTTGCTAAGCGATTAGGTCCATTTTCGAAAGGATTATAAATACCTTTAAACATTAAGGTAGAGAATGATGAAATAACTCCCGTTGAACATATTCATGGGAATTGTTTCATGGATGATAGAGGTAATAAAGTATCGATAGATAAGTACCGATAAGGTTGAAAGAATTTGAAGTAATTCTTGGTATGAATGGGTTAATTAACCATAGAACTTTAATAGATTGTCATAGGAAAAGTGTGAACCTTTGGATTTCTAAGGAACCCAAGGTAGTGTTCTACCGTAATAAATCACCGGGATGCTCTTGTTGTCTAACCATGATGCAAGCTAGAAGGATGTTTAGGAAGAGGTGTATATAATACTTGTGCCATGTTGTGGACACCCAGAGAGTGGGAGCACCGGTATTTTTTGTAAAGAAAAAGGATGAGTCGTTATGATTGTGTATCGACTATCATTAGTGGAGTAAGTTAGCAATTAAGAATAAATACCCATTGCCCAAGTTGATGATCTATTTGATTAGTTGAAAGGGGCAAAGTATTTTTCTAAGATAGATTTGTGTACGGGGTATCATCGGTTGAAAGTAAGGAAGGAGGATGTACCTAAGACGATGTTCAGAACTTGTTATGGTTATTACAAGTTTCTGGTTCTGTCGTTTGGGTTGACTAATGTACTGAAGTTAGATTTTTCATAAGGGGCGCCGGGCAAGTCGGTGGCAAGCTGATAGGTACTCTTATGAGGTGCTATGGTTGAAAGTACCATTAGTGTCATAGAGTGTTCAAATAATATTTGGGCAAGTTTGTCGTAATGATCATTTTAACGCCTCGAAATCCGGTTTATTTTCACATCCAGATTTCGTACGTCATGATCCCCTCTTCTTCCAAATATACATCATTATATAGCTAAATATAACAACATACATTCTCAAATCCCAGGTTCTAAAACCTTATAACCTCTTTCATTACAAATAATGATAATTACATTATTCTTTACATCTTGCACGAGTGACTTTTATCCGCCACCAAGGATACATAATCGTTCATTAAACTATTCTATAGTTTATTTCTACCATTCTATATTACAAGTCTTCGCTGGATCTTCACGCTTATTCATATAATGAATGGCACTACTTCTGGATACCGATCCGCTTGATCTTTACAGGATCCTTACATTCTTCTAACATCATTCGCTAAAAATGTTTTTATTTAAAGCAAGTGTGAGCATTCAATTGCTCAGCAAGTCTTAGTAGTTGAAAAAATAACTTCAATAATTTAAACATTCTTTTAAGACTTCAATAACCGAACAAAGGTTATGAAGCAGCTTGAATAATAAGAATAATCTCGATTCCTATCATTTTAAAACATTAATCACATTCACTTTGAAAAAAAAACTTTCATTCTCTACTCTCTTTCATACACATTCTATCTAGCTAGAATCAATAGCACATACTTAACAATAATGGTTCATGTATAAATAGAACATGCTCATATTGAACAGTTCAATCAGAGAACAGGTCATCTCATAGAAACACCGAAGTGTTCACAATGTGGCACAAGGCCTAATACGTTCTACCACCTTGCAAAAATATCACACATACACACATAGACAGAACTTCTCAAGTTCAACATCTGAGAAGTTTTAGAAACTAGCATTCATTTAAAATATGAATGAAGTTAGGGAACTTGTCTTACGCACAGCTACAGCTTATAGTTTACGTTGAACTACTCATTCAAATTCCTATGTAGCACATAAGGAAATAACACATACACAAATTAGTCACATACTTGACTTTACGCATTGGTTTACTTAACTTTACTTCTTAGGGTTCACGTTCTTATAAACTAAGTTTATGCGACCAACTTCTTTTACCGGTTAATGGCTTCATGATATACGGATATGTCTTACTCAAACATTCATCATCTTTGATGATTTACATTCTTATCTTCTTCTTATACTCTTATAGGACTCAGCACACATCGTGTCTTGGCTAGTAGTCCATATGATACCCTGAGTGGTTTCCCACAAACAACCAACAAACAAGTTCCCGTCTCATCTACACTGCCCATAACAGTGAGTTAGATTGGTTCCCAGTTTTGTATATACCTTTGCTCTCTAAAGGAATTGTTTAGCCCAGCTCCCATATGTCAACCATCAAAGATTACGATTGTACTACAACCTAAA
This sequence comes from Panax quinquefolius, assembly GCA_020205615.1. Lineage (NCBI taxonomy): Eukaryota > Viridiplantae > Streptophyta > Magnoliopsida > Apiales > Araliaceae > Panax > Panax quinquefolius. The sequence goes on along the minus strand of CM035156.1, from coordinate 123,263,236 downwards.
TTTATCTTAAATTATCCGAACCATTAACTATAATGTTCGTTAAGTCAATTTCTTATTCCTTATGGCTTTCTGGCAACTAAATGCCATACCTCAGGATTCATTCATCATCGTCTAAGTCATACAATCTTTTGTATACTCAGAACAATCATTTAATATTCATTCTACACATTTATAGCGTCAAGCATTTTACGTTGCCTTATTCATATCTTACAACGTCCGGTTCATTCAACTTGGAACGTCTTTCAAGTTATAAACATTAACTCGGCTTCTTTACGTTATACGTACTTGTCTTTAATTTAGCTTCTTCACCGTTCATAGGTTTAATCATTGGTCTTCATTATCATACAGTCAAACCGTACATAGGGTGTAGGTTCTACCCGTTTAATATTCACGTACACTTAATCCTCACGTCGGTTAAAGTGTTCAATACTTATATTTCATTCTATCACTTTCTATCCGAATCACGATCGGCTTCCATTAATCTTATTATCGTTCGTTATGGCTTTCTTGATACCATTCGTATCTTACTTACTACTTTCATCAGCGTATATGTCATACAACCAATGCATACTTAGAATGTTCGCTCGACGTGAATACAATTCACGAGAATCGTTTACGTATTCATTGTTTACGTTGCTCATCTCTAAATCTCTCATTCAACCTTTACTCAAGGCTTTAATCACTTTCCATCGTTATCCATCCCATGAACCCCATGTTCATTATTCTTTCTTAATGTCGAAGCCATATGATTCGTTGTATGCTATGACCAATAATTCATCGCAACAGTGTTGTGTTCACAACGTCTATACGCTTTACATTCATCATTCATTACCATATCATAACATCGAAATGTTATACATCATCCTCGTCAGTCAACATCTAAAGAATCACAATGCTAGCAATCCCCCACGTTCGCTTTATCGCGACTACGATCCCCGGATATCGATTACATAATCTAGCGTTTACATTCTTCGTCTTCTAATCTCGTTTAATCATTTCATTCAACCTTTACTAAAGGTTTAATTCACTTGTTTAAGTGTTACATTAGGTGAACTATATGTTCATATTTCTTTCTTGCACATCCTCCAGTAATTGAGCACTTAAAAGCTCATCACTGGCTTTTTCCTACTGCCGTGACTGCTGCGGCCGCGTTCCCTTCCTTTACCTCGTCTTCCGCAGCCGCCACTCTGCGTGTCAAACTCTCGAGAGAAATTATGTTGCGGCGCCACTCTTTTTTCTATTTCTCGCGCATGCGGTGCCACTTAGCGATGGTCGATGGCACGGACTCGCGTTGCAGACCGCCTCCCCCAGGCTTGACTGGTCTTCGGCCTTACCGAGAGCATAAACCTAGAAAATATTTCTAAGTCTTAGAAATTGTTTAAGACGCTTACTTCCCGATTCCATAACTTATTCGTTATAACTCAGAACGAGGTCGTTCCAAAGCCATTCTCTTCCTTATCTTACGTACTTCGATCACCCATGAACAAAAATTCGTTCTGAATCCATTAACATGCCATTCAACTGGCTTAATCTTTGTTTTTTGTTCGTTTTACGTTTTTAACGCTCTTCATTCGTTTGTCCGTAATTCGGTCATCCAAACTCGAAATTCATTTGTTCTTGAGTCCACGACTCACGTTTTATACGTTCTCTTACATTCTTTTGAAACCCTACATGTTCAGGTTCATTTACTAACTTTCTAATTCTCATTCTTCTTTTAAGAAATTTTTGCCATAACTTCGTTATAGCTCAGTTTTAATCCGTTCTTCATGAATGTTTCTAACGTTCCTAACCAAGCAATAAGCAAATAACTTATATGCGATGGTTTTAAACTTGTCCATCAATAACAATTATCCTACGATGGTTTTAAATTTGTCCATGAACAATGTTCTTCGCGTTCTTCATTTTTAATCGATATTTTGATTACAATTTTACTTTTTCTTTGAATTTGATGTTATAGAACATCATTCCTTACTTAATTCACCTACTTATTCATATAATCCACTCGGATCGTTCTAATTCATTACGAATCGTACACTTCCTTAAGAAATTTATAAACTAAACTTCTACTTTCTTATTTCTTCTTTTCACATAATTTCAATCATATGAAATCATTTCTAACATCTTTTACTCCTTATTCTCATTAAGATATATTTTAACATAAAACTTAAAGAAAATTTATTAGAAGCTAGGTTTTCGGATTACCTCTCTTCTTTAATCTTCCTCCGTTGGACAAAGCGTGCACTCGGCAAAGCTTTTCCTCTTCCTTTTCCTCTTCTTTCTCATCCAAAGTCTCTCTCTCTCTCTCTCTCTCTCTCTCTCTCTCTCAAATGTTATAGGATTTTCAAAATCCTAAACAAATGAATTAAGCTTCCAATTTATAGAAAACCAAGGCTAGGGGCAAAATAGTCATTTTGCCTTCAAACCTGCTTACTATTCATGACTTAAGCACTAAGTTAACTTAGCCCTTAAGTTTACTTAGCCTTTAAGTTTACTTAGCCCTTAAGTTTACTTACTCCTTAAGTTTAATTACTCCTTAAGTTAACCTCCTTACTATTCACAAAACTTAGCCTGTAAGTTTCGTGGTTCCGTCTTTTGGGTTTCGTCCGCCAGTTTTAAAAACTGCGATTCTCGGAATCCAAATATTTTTGGATTTTTCGTCTTTCCTTTACCGATTAACTTTTACGTATTCTTTGGATTTCCGAAAAACTGAAAAACACTTTTCCACGATAAGCATTTTCCTTCACGTTTTCCCCTAATGTAGTTAAACGAGTGAAAAGTACATAACAGTACTTTTTGTCATTTTTATTTCGTCCGATTTCTGCACGTTTTTCGAAAAAAACTTTTATCAGCTCACTTAACTTTTCACGATATACTATCATCAAATCTTTTGATGGAATGTCATTTCGACATACCGAACTCTTGAAAAAGGCTTAGGTTATTCAAACCCTAACCCTTAGGGTTTCGTCGGGTGAATAGTGCCTATTTCGTCTTTTTCCCCAAAAATATTTTGTTCCCAGAAATTTTTTATTTTCGTCTTGAAAATTCTTACTTGTTCGGTCTAGCTCGTAGCCAGAATCCTCCCGATTAATAATCATTCTAGGTTCTAGAACGATTAATAAACACATAGCACATAATAGTATTAATAAAAATTCATTTTATTAATAACTAATTCTTTAAACTTAAATTCTGGACAATCCAATTTTTTGGGTTATCACAATCATTGTTGATATTCTATTCTATTCTGAGGCATCAGAAGATCACTCTGAATATTTGAAGATAGTGTGGAAAACACTACGGAGGGAGAAGTTAGATACAAAATTCACTAAGTGTGAATTTTGGCTTTAAAGGTATACAGATTTTAGGACATGTTATTGATGAGTATGTTGGGAATGAGAAGTGATAAAAATAGTTTTCAAGAACTAAAAAGGAAGGTTAAGTGAAGCACCTATATTATCTTTACCAGATGATACGAGGAACTTTATAATTTATAGCGATGCTTCGCATAAAGGATGGGGTTGCGTGCTCATGTAGCATGGCAAGGTCATTGCATATGTGTCATGTCAGTTAAAGGATTATGAGAGAAGGTCAACCCTACTCATGATCTAGAATTGACAGCTGTAGATTTTGAATTAAAAATATGGAGATATTATTTATACGGGGAGAAGTGTGAGATATACGCGGACTATAAGAGTCTGAAATATATCTTCATATAGAAGGATTTGAACATGAGGTAGAGAAGGTGGTTAGAATTGATAAAAGATTACGACTGTGATATCTTATATCATTCATGGAAGGTAAACGTAGTAGCCGACACGTTAAGTAGGAAGGGTAGGGAAAGCTATCAATGTTAACGACTCAAAAGGAGTTAATAACGAGAAGAAAGCGAGAATGGAGTTAGAAGTTAAATTACAGCATGAAGCGGTAGAAAAGTTATTCACAATGTAGACTCAATCCACGAAAATGGAACAAGTTAAGGAAGTACAACTAGGTAACGAGGAATGCGAGCAAATGAAGAAGAGGATGAGGGATGAAGAGAAGATCAAGTATCATCTTGTTTTAAAGGAGGAATTTGAGTTCCAATTAATTTCAAGTTAAAAGAAGAACTAATAAGAGAGGCCTGGAGTTTGAGGTGCTTGATACATCCAGATAGTACTGAGATGTATTAAGACCTTCGACGGAACTTTGGTTAGCCAAATATGAAAAAGAGATAGCGTAATGTGTTAGTAACTTCTTAACTTCCAATTCAGATTATTGATAGGAAGGAAGAAGTCTTGAGAAATATGATAATACCTTCGGTGAAGGTGAATTGGAGGAACCACAATGTCGAAGAAGCAACGTGAGAACTCGAAATTAAAATGAAGGAAAATTTTCCTCATTTTTTTATGTATTATAGAGGGATTTTAGGGACAGAATCGTTATAAGGGGGGAAGAATGTAACGCTCGAGAAAATCGGATTTTTAAGAAATTAAATTTTTATTTGATTATGTTGATTAAATGAATTTAATTGATTATTTATGTGATTAAGCTATTTGAAGGTCGTTCTATGACCTAGAATGTGCAGATGTGGTTAGGATTTTGGCTATGTGGTAGAATTAAAGTGTTTGAATTTCCAAGATGAAAATTAAAGTTTTCTGAGAAATTTTTTGAAAAATACTATTCATCGATATCTGCTTGGGAATTAAGTTTGAATTTTTGAGAAACGCGTAATTATAGAATTTTAAGGAGAGATGGAATATCCAATAATATTTTAGTTATGGCAAATGAAGTTTTCACTTGAATACTTAAACCTAAGGGTTAGGGAAAATGATTTCCGAGAAGGAAATGAAATGCGTATAATGATTAGGGTTATTATATGTGTGATATACGAGTATGATACTAGTTAGTATACGAGTATAGTATGATAATTAATACGAAGTATAATACGAATATCATACGAGCTATGTATGAAGAGAATACGAGAATAAACGCGTAGAATACGATTAGTTTTAATGGACTTTAGTAAGTGGACTTTGTCATTCTCCAATTGGACTTTGATTGTGTCAAGCCCAATAAGATTGTATGTCAAGCCCAAAGTTATGTTAAGACAAGCCCAAGATAGTCCCAAAATGATTTATGCTAAGACCCAAATTAAGAAACTAAATCGCGGATCGATCCGATGGGTCACCGGATGGTTAAAACCCATGGAGCAACCCATGGGTGACCCAAAGTGGTGGCAATATAAAGTGCATTTACTTGGTGGCTAAGTAAATGAATAGTAAGGAGGTGTTCTTAATGACTATTTTACCCTCCATTAGGTTTTCCTATATAAGAGAAGCTAGGTTGGTCATTTTATTATTTTCACCAACTCTAGATAATATATTGAGAGAGAGAAAAGAGCTCTAACCAATAATCAAGAGCAATCCAAAGCAATACATACAAGCTTTAGTAAAGAACGCGAAGAACGTTAAGGTAATATTACGTACACCTAAGTCTTTGATCTTTTTCGATTCCTTTTGCGTAGAGAAGTATGAATTGGTGGAGCATGTCTCTTCCGGAGTAATAAGGATGGCTATTAGTGAATCAAAACATTGATAAGCCATGAATAATTAAGAATCATAAGCGTTTACGAAAGTTTAAGCGAAGAAAACCAATAAGCATTTATTTGGTTGTTGATGGACAAATTAAAAACCATCATAGGTTATGTGCATCTTGATTGGTTAAGATGTAGATGATGAATCAATGAAGTTGTTCCATTTAATTTGGCGTATAGAACATGAGTAACGAAGTTATGACGAATTTTACGAAATTAGACGTTAAATGTCAAAATCGTATAATTCCAGATTAGTAGTCAAAATTTGTCATTTATTTTAGAAACCCTAGTTTTTAGTGGCATATCGTAGTATAATGTATTTGAAAGTCGTGGACTCAAGAATCGTTGGAATCCAACTTATAACAAAGAAAACGAGATTTGAATGCTCAAGAACGTTAAACAAACGCATAATAGAAAGTTAATTAGTGAATTCATTATTAACGGATTTTAAAATTACTTTTGTCCGGATGAAATCGAAGTATATGAGATATGTAAGATAATGGCTTTTGAACGAGCCAATTCTGATTTATAACGACCAAGTTATGAATCCGGAAGGAATTGAATAGGAAAATTTTGAAATTTCTTAAGGGTTAAAGGATCAGGCCATAGTCACGCTTCAATCACTTAACACACCCGCCACAAATTGTTCAGTCGAGGCAATTGTTATCGCATAGTCGCCCAGAAATAGCGCCACTAATGTATTTCAAGTTGGCGCCCACAACGCCGAGTAAGGAAAAATGTTGAGCATCACACTTCGAAAACTCATGTACTTGCAAATGAAAGTGTTATAGAGGAGAGCCCGTGGCCAGTAGCGCGCGCACTATGTAAGGCATAGAGAAGAAAGTTTTTAAATATAAAGAATAAGGAAGTGAATAAAGAGTGAATTATATACTTAAATTAACCTAAAGTAACATCATTAAAGTATGTTTATAACCTTAAGTTAAAGACTAAAGGTTGAAGAAAAATTAATTAAACTTAAGTTATTAATAATGAATGATGAACGATAATAAGCCGTAAGGGGGGATAAATACTTGAAATGAGTTTTATTAATGAAATAAATTCGGTAAGTTATATAAAGAGAAAGATAATTGATTGATGATGAATTAATTACTTAATTAACTTAAAGTAGCATCCTCGATGATGACTATAACGTTGAGAATTACAACTGAAAGTTGTTAACAGTTACGTGAATGTAAGAACAATGTAATGCGATAAACCGTAACCAATGTTAATAAATCTAATGAAAAATTAGATTGAGAAGAAGGGTAAGATACATTAGGAACCTTACATGATTGTGTATAACCTAATGTGGTATGTTATGTGGTTATATATTGTAAAGACCAAGAATTGTTGAATATTTATTTGAAGACGCTTGAAGGCAAGTTTTCTTAGCGCTTGTCTAACCTTCGTGTTAGCCAAGTTTTCTGTGATTCATGTTCTGAGATGCATGAATTATTTTACGAAAGGGTCGATGCCAGTTTTAACTCGGCTAGACTAATCTTAAAAGATTGATTGATTTCTTTACAAGTCTTTCAATATAGAATTGATAATGCTATCCTACGCCAATTATTTGGTATGGATTCAAGGTAAGCCTGAGTATGGATAAACAAATGTATTTTACATCGATTATTCGATGGGCACGCGGGGTTGCCAAAACTTAAATATAAATCCGTTTAACGGATGAATGTTGATCAACATAGAGTACTATAGGCTGATCACCTAGAAATGCTCATAAGTTATATCAGACTTACGGTCTTAGTACCGGGTTGTCCTTTTTCATGAATAAAAACTAAAGAGAATGTTCATGGTCTTTGGACCTACTCAGAATTCCTAAGTTACTATATGTACTTTGGAATTGTTTTATGAGAATTCAAAGTGATATTAAGTGTTTCATAGTATTTCGTAACTACTTGCTCAGTTATTGAAGAATAATCATATGATTCTCGAAGTGGTATTTATATAATATATTGTTAAACTTGCTGAGCTAGTTATGCTCACTTCTTTCTTGAATCATATGATTGCAGCTAAGGTCGAGCAAACCGAGGGTTCTAGTAAAGATAAAGGTAAGGCAAAGATGAATAATTAGGTTATCCTATAATAGATTAGTATGTTTGTATGAATTATATTATGATGAACAAAGAATGTAACGGTTTCAGAACCTGGGAATGGATTTATATTATTATTGTAATAAGAATGTAGTAAATACAATCATTTTGATGTTGTTTCAATGGAATCAATGTATAGATATGAGTACCGTGTAGCACCATCTGTTAGGTTGAAAGATACCCGGATTTGGGGGCGTCAAATTTTATCCTCGGAATTGGTACAAGGTTATATAAATAAATGGGGATAATCCCTCATTTTATCTTCTAATTCCCACGTAGCCTCCTCGGCATTGTAGTTTTGCCAAATTACTTTTATAGAAGATATGGTTTTATTTCTCAAAGTTTGCTCTTTCCTATCTATTACTTGGACAAGAATTTCCTTATACGTTAGGTTTTTCTCTATTTGAATAGGCTCATAGGATATTACGTGCTTGTAGTCAGGCTTGTACGGACGCAACACAGAAATGTGAAACATATTGTGGATGTGTTCCAACTCGGCTGATAAGGCTACTTTATACGCCATCTCGCCCACTCGCATTAACACTTTGAATGGTCCTATGAATCTCGGACTCAACTTTCCCTTCTTACCGAATCTTATCTTTCCCTTCTAAGGAGATACTTTCAAAAACACAAAACTTCCAACTTCAAAATCGCGATCTTGACGATGCAAATTCATTTATTTCTTCTGGCAATATTGTGCAACTAATAGTCTGGTTCTTATCATTGTCACTACGTCGGCTGTTTGTTGATCTAATTTTGGTCCTAATATTCTTGAGTCCCAACACAACGGTGTTCTGCACTTTCTCCTGTAAAGAGCTTCGTATGATGGAATGCCGATACTCGCATGATAACTATTATTGTAAGCAAATTCAACTAAGGGTAAGTGATCGTCTCAGCTCCCCTTGAAGTCCATCACGCAAGCTCTAAACATGTCTTCTAACGTTTGTATGGTTCGCTCACTCTGCCCATTGGTGTAACAATCAAGAATTTTAAGTTGTAATTTCAAATATTTATTAAATTAAATAAATATTTTAATTGATGTGTTTATTGTTGAATAAATATTTGTTTAATTTGATTTGATTTGATTATTTATTTGTTAAATAAATAATTTATGAGTTGAGAAAATTAGCTTAATTTATTAATTAAGTGATAATTGGTAATTTGGTATTTTGAAGTTAATTAAATAAAAGAGTACAAAAATATTAATTTTATAAGATACTATTCTAATTTAATTTAATAATTAAATTAATGAATTAATAAGAATTAAAGGAGTTGTTATAATGTCATTTTAATTTAATTTTGTAATTAAAGTAATGTATTAATTTATTGAATAAAATTATAATTATAATGAAAATTATAATTTTGTGGCAATGTGTTTATTTGACAAATGGATTTAATAAGTAGTTATTAGTTTTAATTTAATTAAATCGGATATTTGAAAAGTGAGACAATAAACTATATTATAAAGGAGTTATGAAAATAAATTAAAGGAGATTTAAATGAGTTTTACCAAACAAGGCTTAAGCGTTTTAAGTCTTTAATTTTTAAAGTAGTTTAGCCAAACAAGCCTTATGACTTTTAATTTTTAAAAACTATAACTGACATCAGTTATATATATATATATATTTATATTATATATTAATACGTATTATATTATACGTTATATATCAGTTATATTTTCTATTACGTAAAAGAACAAAAGGAAGAAAGAGAGAGAAAAAAGAGAGAGAAAAGAGAGAGAGAGCTCTAGAGTAAGTTTGAGAGAGAGTTTGAGAAAAGAAGTTTTGCAAGAACAAGGAGTAGTAATAAAAAGTTGTGTAATTCTCTTCTAGCAAAGGTATAATTTTTCCAAAAGTTCTAGTTTTCTTTTAAGGTTCTAGTTTTTATATACATGAAAGTTCTCTGTAAATTTTGGTGTGAAAGTTCTCTGTAAATCTGCCTCCGTCCGCAACATGAAGGTGGCAAAGGGAACCTTTTTCTCCTCGGAGCATCCCAAGACATCAAATATCTTGTTGATCTGTTTATCCACCTCTCCACCTTAAGTGGTTTTGGCTCTTCAAAAAAACTCCGGTGCTCCTAGTTCCTTGAATCATTTAGCAAAGGATCGCGTCAGAGAGTTGCGGTGTTTCCACCGCATTTTTTGACAGAGCCGCTCTTGCCTAATGTTGCATGAATTGCATAAAGCCTCTGAACATTCCATCGTTCATCATCTGGTCAGTGTTATTGTTTACCTGAGGATTGTCGCCTTCCTGATGCACATTATCCTGATTATTAATATGTGGAGACTCAACGGTCTCCTGTGCTCCATTGATGTTCTCAACATTTTTGGATGCCATTTTCAAATACTGCCACAAAACAAGGGTTAATTAACATATCACATATTATCCCTATACTCTGACCGACCAGTTAAATAACAAATAAACTTAGGTAGGTCATACTAGCGAAGGAATTCCCCGTCTCTCCCCTCCTAGTTCTTGTCTCACATCTCAACTAGGGATCATATCCCTAAGCTTTGATACCAACTGTGATGCCCCCAAAATAGGTATATATCACCTATTATGAGTTGCCAAATACATGATACAAAATACAAATACAATCTTAAATATACAACATGAGCTGTGAGTTTTAATACAAATATTGTCTTCTAGACAGTATTCAAACTCAAAATAAGTCCTCAATACATTTATTAACACACTATTTCATAGAATAGTGAGGACTACTAATGCTATCATCTGGACCGTCACTCCGTTCCCCGACTAGTCCCAACTACGTTCTCATTTCCTGAAGAGAACAATGAAAGCAAAAGGGTGAGCTCAACTAGCCCAGTAAGAAATATTATGACTAAGATAATGCAAAATAAATTATCATTAACCTTTAACAGTGTTAAACTGATACAATATAACAAACATTAAGTTTAACTGCAGCGGAACAAGCAATCCATTAAAAGAGTCAAGTAGAGAATAAAACTACTATCTTTTATGATTTAAAAAGATTTTTCATCACTTTTATCGCTGAGACTCAGCTTAATAAATAATCCACATCATCCCTGCACTACGACCAAGGATATTCATTAGGATCACGACCACAAATTATCCATGCACTACGGGCCAAGGATATTCGTGTATTCAACAATGGTCATAATCATGCCAACAACTGTCCATCAATGCACTACGAGCCAATGAGGACTTTTACCATATCATTTGTAACATTACGATCATGATTATATCGATTAATCCCTGGTCATAATCATACCAAGTCCATCTATGCACTACAGGCCACGGATGACTTTCAACATAATATAAACATGAGGATGATGACAACGATATAAGAATTCAATAAAACAAGTTCAAGAATTAATTTATCTAGGAACTAATAATGTCCAAATTGTCAACATGATACTTCTTTGTAGAGTAAAATTCAAGAATTCTTAGAAAAATATTTCCACGAAAAGATACTGGATGAAGCGCAAATATATAGGATATTCTACTAATTTTATGGAGTATAGAATCCAAAACTTTAACCAATTGAGTATAATAGAATATATGAAACTGCAAATGGATTTTCACCCGCTATGTGGTAATCCACGTATACAAATAATTTCCACAATTTAACAAGGAATGAATACAAAGGATCATTCACTATGTATGTGGTAATCGACATAGACAGGTTATTCAAATAAAATAATAAAGAATGGAATAACAGAAGAATTCACCATGCATGCGATAGATCGCACAGACAGGTTATTCCCAACAGAATAATAAATAATGGAACCAGGTCATGCGTAAACGCACAGACAAGATATTCTGACAGAATAATAAAGAATGGACCCAAGTCATGCGTAAACGCACAGATAGGATATTCCGACAGAATGATAAAGAATGGAATAACAATAGAATTCACCATGCATGCGATAGATCGCACAGACAGGTAATTCCAATAGATTAATAAAGAATGGAACCAGGTCACGCGTAAACGCACAGACAGGCTATTCCGACAGAATAATAAAGAATGGAATAATAGAAGAATTTCACCATGTATGCGGTACTTCACATAGACAGGTTATTCCAACATAATAATAAAGAATGGAATAACAGAAGAATTTCACCATGTATGCGGTACTTCACACGCATAAAAGTTATTCCAATGTAATGATAAAGAATGGAGTAATGAAGAATTTCACCAAGTATAGGTAGCAGCATATCTGAGTTATTCTAATAGAATAATAAATAATGGAATAATAGAAGTTCTCTTCATGAATACGAAAGAAATAATACACCTTACCTTAGAAGAAACTGGATATAGGAGTAGTGAAGTAGCAAAATACTTTTCTTCTTTCTCTCTATAGTTTCTCTCTCTAGAGTTTCAGTGAATTCACAAGAAATAATGAAGGAATGAGCTTCTATTTATAAGAGAATGGACTGAATAGTAACTAATTCATGAATGTTCCAGATTGATTTATTTTTAAATGAACGGTCCATATTGATTTACTATGCAGTATTAATAAAATATTTTAATAAAACAAAATCTATTAAATAAAATATAATATATTCTATTTATAATCTAATAAAACGAATAACTTTATAAAAGTATTCTATTTTATATATAAAGATTTTACTATGCAAACCTATGCGCAGTACTATGCATAATAAAATATAATATATTCTATTTATAGTCTAATAAAACAAATAACTTTATAAAAGTATTCTGCTTTTATATAAAAAGCTTTTCATTTTTATTACATTAATAATACTAATAAAACAAAATTGATATATATATTTATATATATATATATATATATATATATAAAAACTACTAGTGACTTCATAAAAAGACACCTCAATATATTTAAAACATTTATCATCATTATTATAATTCACAATATTAATCGACTGTGTCATTCCCAAGAAAGAGGGCTTTCGAATAAGGATTTCTACCTATCAGCGCGCTTGATTAGGTGACCAAACCTCTCATTAAGCGTAACTTCTAGACATCGTTAATATTGCAAATAATAATATTAATAACTCATCATCTCAATTATTGATTTAATAATATATAAAATGTGACACCCCCAAATCCGGCACTTCCATTTCCACAGGATTTGGTGTTCACTATACAAACATCATCTATATATCTACCCATAAAAAAATACAAACCATGCAATAGATAGAAACAATAAATAAATCTCCCCTTATGGGGTTACATCAACTGCATAATAAATAAAATCCTAGGTTGCTCTAACCTTAAAACAACTGTGCGGAATCATAAACAAATAAGTCTTAAGTAACATCAAGTCTAATATCATTACATAACTACATAAATAACTAGTCTTCATTACTTGCTAATCTTGCCCTTGCCTTTACTAGTGGAAGGCTCGTCTGATCTTTCATTCTTAACTACAATGTTATTATTACGCAAGAGTGAGTACGATTGCCCACAAGTATAACAATATAATAAATGAATAATAACATGCGAATAAATCAAAGACTTCTGAAATAGGAAACTCAACTTTTGAATCAAGAATGAATAGCAAGATACAAAAGAACTTCTGAGGGTCATAAGACCTTGAACTATGTCCTAGGTTGTCAAGTGTTTATACTTGAAACCTTTAACAGTCATAAGACTATGGACTCTTCTTCTCGTACCTAAGGGGATCAGCTCTTAGTACCATACTGTGCACAATATCTTAACGTTAACGCATAAGTAATTCCCTATACAGGGTTGTTCATCTCAGTTTGACATTAGAGTCCGCACCAAAGGAAGTTTGGTTTGGATAATTCATCAAGGGTTCTGAAATTTAGAACGCTCATCAACTATAGACTAGTCGAATCATTAAGGGTTCGCTAGTCTAACAATGTTTAACAGTAACTGATAATTCAATTTGAATAAGATCTCAAAAGGTATACAATAGAATAAGTATTGTATAACAACATCATGCTTGAAAGATTAATAAACTTTAATATAACAAAATAGACTTGATCAATAATAATGAGAACTTGCTCAATGTAGAAAGGTGAATTTATCAACTTATATAACGATAACAAGTAGGGTTAGTAAACTTGTCTCGTGCGTAGATTACACGTTAATTAAACTCATTCCTTGATTTAAATCCTACATATCATTTACGTTCACAATACCAGTCAATTATAATGTACTAATCATCACAAGTTCATTCTTTTTATTTAAACTCGAATTATGACTATGCTTAGTCAAATTACCATACTTGTTTTCACGCAATAATACAATGTACGAACAACAAGCTAATTACATAATCAACAATTCAATCAACATGTAAATGTCTTCTTGAGTTGATAAAAACTTATTTTAATATCTCATTATATGTCTAACAAGTTTTTATATTCATTAGGTTAGGTTACTATCACATTTCTATACTTGAACACTTAAAACAATGCATTTCTGGACATTCTACTAAGTGGTAATATGCGCCAACATTAAGCTATTCTTGGCCTGTGTACTGGAAACTTGGAAACTTAGCATGCCATTTGCATACCTGCAAACGAGACTTTAGTTCTTGAGTTGGCACCGCGACGCGAAACTCCAGATTTTGAATTTCAGTTCGCGAAGAACATAGAGTTCAGCGAATTTATCATTATATGATCATTAATTTCATCAAATCAAACATACCCACATACTAGAGTTCGTACATAAACATTACCCAACATTTATAGAGTAATTTTAACCAATTAAAACACATAATCACAGAATTAAAACATGTAATTTCACTGTTCTTGATGTTTTTGAAAATATTGAACACAAAACATAAAATTTAACACCACAGATTCGATATAATACCAAATTTGTTCATTTGAAGTTTGTTTACTTCGTATTTACATACATAATATATACAAGCATAAAAATTTAGGAGATAATATATGATTGACGCATTAAATTTGTGCGTAAGGGCCATATGGCCATAATTCAACACTCTATAATTTTGAAACAACAAAAATACGTTATAATATTATGAAATTGATGATATGGAAGCATACAATACATATAGTAAAACATGCTACCGTGACATAAGATCACGTATAAATTCACATAGTCAAAACAATCTCCTACTACAAAGATTTTACAGAAATTTGAGTGCCATATTTTATAAAAAATTTAACAACGTAATAATAATGGGTTGAAGAATTTACCCAAAGCGTGAAGTGTAGATTTGTCAAGAGATGAATCCTTCTCAACTCTTCTTCAATCACACACTCACAATCTCCTCAAAATTATCAATTTTCTCTCTGAAATCTCTCTGGCTCTCAGTTAAACACTTAATGAAGAATACGTAAAATGAAACAAAACTGATCCTTTATGCGTAGAGTTTAGGTCAGTTACTCTATACGTGGTTTAACTGCCCCCAACTCCTTTTAAGGCCTTATTTGGCTAGCCTTAAAGGCTTATATCCAATTAATTTAATAAAATCTTTATAATATAGTTTAAATCATGTCACACCCCTTTATAAAATAAATCAATATCTTATTTAATTTATTTTAAATAAAATATAACAATTTCTCATTAATTCACAGAGTCACATAATTAAATTTCTCATTTATTAATTATGTCAAATTATTAAATCTCTAATTATTTAATAAATTAATTAAAATAACATTAGGCTTATTAAATATTTCTTTTTAATACAATAAGCTCACATAATCACATACTTCGAATAATAAAAATTCTCCACATTAATTTAATAACTATAACACATATAATTAAATTAATCTACCACAGCTTCATCAATTAATTATTTAATCTAATAATTAATTCATTGAAAAATATTTATTCAATCCAATAAATATTAAAATTAAATTACAAAATCTCGGTTGTCACATCTTTCCCCTCTTAAAAGGATTCAGTCCTCAAAATCACAACTTAACAATTCGTCCCGTTACATTCTCCCCCCCTTACAAAGACTCTGTCCCCAGAATCGCTTATAACAATCTAAGTAAATAAATTAGGATAATTTTTCATCATATTCTCTTCGAGTTCCCACGTTGCTTCTTCAGCGTTGCGGTTCCACCAAATTACCTTAACAGAAGGTATTACTTTATTTCTTAGAACTTGCTCTTTTCGGTCAACAATCTGAACATGAATTTCTTCGTAAGATAAGTCTTTTTCGAAATGTAGGGGTTCATATTCAATCATGTGCTTGTAATCGGGTTTGTAGGGTCGTAGAACGGAGACATGGAAAACGTTGTGGACATTCTCTAGAGCTGGAGGTAAGGCTACCTCATAAGGAACTTCTCCGACCCTTCGTAGAACTTCAAAGGGTCCAATGAATCTTGGGCTTAATTTCCCTTTCTTTCCGAATCTGATCTTTCCATTCCAGGGAGAGACCTTTAAAAACACATAACTACCCGGCTCGAACTCAACATTTTTACGGTGTGGGTCGGCGTATTTCTTTTGTCTATCTTGAGCTGCTATCAATCTTGTTCGGATCACTTTGACTATTTTTGCTGTTTGCAGTACCAATTCCGGGCCTAGTAATTGTCTTTCGTAAACTTCATCCCAGTATATCGGAGTTCTGCACTTTCTGCCGTATAACGCTTTATAAGGCGGCATGCCAATACTAGCGTGGTAACTGTTGTTATAGCTGAACTCAACGAGCGGTAGATGGTCATCCTAATTTCCTTTAAAGTCCATTATACAAGCTCTTAACATATCTTCTAATGTCTGAATTGTTCTTTCACTCTGTCAATCTGTCTGTGGGTGATATGCCGTGCTCATTCGCAACTGTGTACCCATGCATTCCTGTAGACGTTTCCAGAAGTTCGACGTAAAGCGCGGATCTCTATCTGAGACAATTGACACCGGGACTCCGTGCCTCAAAACTATCTCTTTCACATATAACCTTGCCAACTGATCTAAAATGAATCTAATTTTGATCGTAAGGAAGTGTGTTGATTTCGTTAATCGGTCAACAATAACCCATACTGCGTCGTAGCCTTTCTGAGTTGTCGGTAGGCCAACCACAAAATCCATCGTAATATGTTCCCATTTCCATTTTGGAATCTCTAAAGGTTGTAGTAATCCACTCGGCCTCTGATGTTCTGCTTTAACTTTCTGACATGTCAGGCACTTGGCAACACATTGTGCAACCTCTCGTTTTAAATTTGGCCACCAAAAATGTTGTCGAAGATCTTGGTACATCTTGGTACTACTCGGGTGAATCAAATATCGTGAGTTATGAGCCTTGCTTAAAATTTCTTCCTTAATCTCTGGTACTGGCGGTACCCAAATTCTACTCTCAAACCTTAGTATTCCTTCCTTATCCATCTTGAATCTTGATTCGGTTCCTTCGGATATCTTCTTTTTCACTATTTTACATTCATCATCCTGAAGTTGAGCCTCCTTAACCTTGTCTAGTAGAGTTGTACCAAATTGTATATGAAACAGCTTCTCATCAATCTCCATAGGACACTTAACTTCCAATTCCAGCTATTCCATTGTTGAAATTAACTCCTCCTGTTTGGTCAACATCATCAGTTTCTCCCGACCCTTTCTACTTAAGGCGTCGGCAACCACATTTGCCTTACTCGGATTGTATAGAATCTCACAATCGTAATCTTTAATTAACTCCAACCACCTTCTTTGGCGCATATTCAAGTCTTTCTGCGTAAAAATATATTTCAAACTCTTGTGGTCTGTATATATTTCACACTTCTCCCCATAGAGATAGTGCCTCCAGATTTTCAAAGAAAAAACCACATCAGCTAACTCCAAGTCGTGGGTCGGATACCCCTTCTCATAATCCTTTAATTGTTGTGACGCATATACAATGACTCTACCGTTCTGCATAAGCACACAACCAAGTCCTTTATGCGATGCATCACTATAAACCACAAAATTTCCCGTGTCATCCGGAAGAGATAACACATGTGCTGAACTCAACCTCTTCTTTAATTCTTGAAAGCTTTCTTCACACTTCTTCGTCCAAACAAATTTCACCAATTTCCTAGTCAAATTCGTCAACGGAGTTGCGATCTTGGAGAAATCTTGAATGAATCTTCTGTAATAACCTGCCAATCCGAGAAAACTTCTTACTTCTGACGGCGTCTTCGGCTGATCCCAGTTAATCACAGCTTCGACTTTGGAGGGGTCCACCGAAATTCCGTCCCTATCAATCACATTTCCTAGAAATTGTACTCTTTCAATCCAAAATTCACATTTCAAAAACTTGGCATACAACTTCTCCTTTCTCAATGTCTCTAATGTCACCCTCAAATGCTCTTCATGTTCTTCTTTGGTTTTCGAATATACCAAAATGTCATCTATAAATACCACTACGAATTTGTCCAAAAACGGCTTGAACACTCCATTCATTAAGCCCATCAATGCTGCAGGAGCATTTGGTAGACCAAATGACATTACCAAAAATTCGTAGTGACCATATCGTGTTCTGAACGCTGTCTTCGGTACATCCTCTGGTCTCACCTTCAATTGATGATAACCACTCCTCAAATCTATCTTTGAAAAGTATCTTTCTCCCTTTAACTGATCGAACAGGTCGTCGATTCGCGGTAATGGATACCTATTCTTGATTGTGACCTTATTCAGTTCTCTATAGTCGATGCAGAGCCGCATTGTCCCATCCTTCTTCTTCATAAATAAAATCGGTGCTCCCCACGGTGATACGCTTGGTTGGATATACTTCTTGTCCAGTAATTCTTGTAGTTGGACCATCAGTTCTTTCATCTCTACCGGTGCCATTCGGTACGGTGCCTTTGATATTGGAGCCGTTCTTGGAGCCAAATCGATCATGAATTCAACTGCTCTATCTGTAGGAAGTCCTGGCAAATCATCCGAAAATACGTCTGTGAAATCTCTCACTACTGGCATCTCTTCTAATTTTGGATTTTTTTACGACTATCGACTATGTAAGCTAGATATCCTACACAGCCTTGCCTTAACAAACTCCTGGCTTGCATCATCGTCAGACAACTCGCTTGTCTAGGTGACTTGCTACCATAAAACACAACCTTTGACAGTGTCATAAGGTTAATACGCTTCTTCTGACAGTCAATTACCACCTCATAATTGGATAACCAGTCCATACCCAAAATAACATCGAATTCTCCAAGTTGAATAGGTATAAGATCTACGTTCATGATATTACCCTTAATATCCACTCTACAGTTCTTATGCACGTACTTAATAGGGATTATTTCTCTATTCACAATTTCTATGTTCATGGGGTATTCTAACTCATCCTTAAACAATTCTAAGTTCTTAGCAAAGGCATCGGATATAAATGAACAAGTAGCACCCGAATCAAATAATACATAAGCATTAACTTTATTGTTCGGAATGATACCTGACACCACATCGCGAGACTGCACTGCATCATCATGTCTTTGTCATGTTGAATGTTACAAGCGCTTGATTGGTTTGGTTGCAGTTGGTCCTGCGATAGTCAGAGTGCTTCCACCGGTATTTCCTTTATTTTTTCCTGAACCCATCCCTCCAGATCCCTTCTTAGGACAATCCCTTAGAAGGTGATCCTTTGAGCCACAAGTGGAGTAGGAAACCTTCTTTGGGTTAGGACAGTTAGGTGCTATGTGGCCTTCCTGACCACAATAGTAGCACACTCATTTTTCTTTCATGCAAACTCCCAGATGAGATTTTCCACAGGTTTGGCATGGTTTTATCTTCTTCTTTTTCCCTCCTTGTTGACTTCTAGTTAACGAGTTATCAGACCACTTCCTCTTCTGACTATGGCTACCCCCCGTGCTACTCCCACTAGATTTGATATTTCCTTCATTCTCACTTTTCTTCTTCTTCTGATCCTGATTATACTTAGTTACCGCATTGCGTCCACCTTCAGCGAGTATGGCCTTCTCTAACACTCCAGTAAAAGTGTTCAATTGGAACATTGACACCTTGCTATACAACCAGGGCTTCAGTTCCTGCTCGAATAGTCTTGCCTTCCTCTTGTCGGTATGCACTTGGTATGTGGCGAACCTAGCCAACTCGTTGAACCTTTTCGCATAATCAGCTACTGACATACTCCCTTGTTTCAACTCTAGAAACTGAACTTCCATCTGATTTTGTGAATTGGTCGGAAAGTACATCTCGAAGAACATCTCTTTGAATCTCTCCTAGAATATTAAACCTTCACCTCCCAGGACTTTGTTTGCCTGCCACTAATAACTGGCTTTGGACTTTAGCATAAATGTTGCATACGCGGTTTTCTGATCTTCCCTTACTCTAGCGACATCGAACACCTTCTCCATCTCCATCACCCAAGTCTCAGCTTCGATTGGGTTTATGGAGCCCTTAAACTCTGGCGATCCCATCGCCTTGAAGTCCTTGAACGAGGTGTTTGGTGGAGCTTGTGGTTGATTGTTAATTGCTCCGGCTAATAGGTTCACCAACTGCTGAACAGGGTTAGCATTGGTGTCAGTGTTGTTGTTCATTGGTTCTTCTTGTGCTTGCTGACAATTTTGTCTTCTTCTAGGCGGCATATTTCTGTTAAGAATATACGCTTATTAGGTATTTATTCAATCTCTTAAACATTTAATCATAATTCATTTAACACATCAATTCAAATAAACTCTGACATTCTCATTTAATTCAAAAGTTTTAACATCATAAGATAGCATCACTGCTATTTACATCAACTATCCCGAGATAAAGAATCTACAGGATTTAAAATATCAAAATATTCCTTTGTTTATAACACATCGGAATTTACATCGTTAACTACCAAATAGTTTTCACATAATTAAACTAATACTATCACTGCCTATTAAGGCACTGAATAGCCTTGCCACGTTCTTCTTCCATAATGCGAGACATCATCCTGCGATCTAACATATATGATGGTAGACCTTTAAACTGGATTGGATACTTCATAACTCGATCCTGGGCTGCATCCATCGCATTGTGAAGTGTAGAATACGTCTCCCCAAGCTTAGCCTTCTTTGCACGACAATCCTCTTCTACAAGATCAGCACGACGTGACTCTCTTACCCAACCCTCCTCTGCTAATACCAGTCTCTCTGAGCTCTCTTTCAGATCTTTCTTCAACTTCTCTATTTCTTCGGTGTTCTCCTCAGTTTGACCCTTCTCGTGAACCAAATCCCACTCCACGTTTCCTAAGCATGTGTGAAGAGTCATAATTTCCACATCCTTCTGCTCGATGGTACTCTGCTGCATAACAGTCCTCTCCCTCAGCTCCTGAACAGTGTCTTACAACTCTATGTTACGATCATAAAGCGCATCATACATCTCAGCCTCAATGGAGTTCGGTGGGAACTCCTCTTCCTCCTCTTCTTCATCATAATCCTCCTCTGGATCAGTCTCGGGCTCATGCTCCCGACCAACAACGGTGATCAACGGAGATGGCTCTCTCTGTACCAACTGTTCCCTGATCACATGAATGTCTCGGGGCTCCTCCTCTGTAGGTACTCAAGGTTCCTCCTCCCCAGCTCGACTAGCTCCTCCAACATCCGACATCCTGACAACAAAATTTTAAGTTTTAATTACTAATCCATACTAATGAGCACATAAATTAACACATAAGCACATAAAGTCTTTTATTATCTTCAATGAATTAAGAAATTCATTTCTTAAAACTCGATAAGAGTTTACCACCACTATGTTCTCGATCTCCTACAAGGCTACTACCTAAGGTTGTTCCCCCACCTAAGGTTCATAACCTACAGCTTTGATACCAACCTGTGACACCCCCAAATCCGGTACTTCCATTTCCACAGGATTTGGTGTTCACTGTACAAACATCATCTATCTATCTACCCATAAATAAAAGCAAACCATGCAATAGATAGAAATAATAAATAAATCTCCCCTTATGGGGTTATATCAACTGCATAATAAATAAAATCTCAGGTTGCTCAAACCTTAAAACATCTGTACGGAATCATAAACAAATAAGTCATAAGTAACATCAAGTCTAATATCATTACATAACTACATAAATAACTAGTCTTCATTACTTGCTAATCTTGCCCTTGCCTTTACTAGTGGAAGGCTCGTCTGATCTTTCGTTCTTAACTACAATGTTATTATTACGTAAGAGTGAGCACGATTTCCCACAAGTATAACAATATACTAAAGGAATAATAATATGCGAATAAATCAAAGACTTCTAAAATAGGAAACTCAGCTTTTGAATCAAGAATGAATAGCAAGATACAAAAGAACTTCTGAGGGTCATAAGACCTTGAATTATGTCCTAGGTTGTCAAGTGTTTATACTTGAAACCTTTAATAGTCATAAGACTATGGACTCTTCTTCTCGTACTAATGGGGATCAACCCTTAGTACCATACTGTGCACAATATCTTAACGCTAACGCATAAGTAATCCCCTATACAGGGTTGTTTATCTCAGTTTGACATTAGAGTCCGAACCAAATTAAGTTTGGTTTGGATAATTCATCAAGGGTTCTGAAATTTAGAACGCTCATCAACTATGAACTAGTCGAATCATTAAGGGTTCGCTAGTCTAACAATGTTTAACAGTAACTGATAATTCAATTTGAATAAAATCTCAAAAGGTATACAATAGAATAAGTATTGTATAACAGCATCATGCTTGAATGATTAATAAACTTTAATATAACAAAACAGACTTGATCAATAATAATGAGAACTTGCTCAATGTAGAAAGGTGAATTTATCAACTTATATAACGATAATAAGTAGGGTTAGGAAACTTGCCTCGTGCGTAGATTACACGTTAATTAAACTCGTTCCTTGATTTAAATCCTATATATCATTTACGTTCACAATACCAGTCAATTATAACATACTAATCATCACAAGTTCATTCTTTTTGTTTAAACTCGAATTATGACTATGCTTAGTCAAATTACCATAATTGTTTTCACGCAATAATACACTATACAAAAAACAAGCTTATTACATAATCAACAATTCAATCAACATGTAAATGTCTTCTTGACTTGATAAAAACTTATTTTAATATCTCATTATATATGTCTAACAAGTTTTTATATTCATTAGATTAGGTTACTATCACATTTCTATAATTGAATACTTAAAAAAAATGCATTTCTGGACATTCTGCTAAATGGCTGCAAGGCCTTTATTTATTAAGCTTATTCTTGGCTTTGCTGTAACAATGGAAAACTCATATTGCAGACTTGGTGGTGGCCAAGCACATGAGACTTTAGTTCTGGAGTTGGCACCGCGGCGTGAAACTCCAGATTTTGAATTTCAGTTCGCGAAGAACACAGAGTTCAGCGAATTTATCATTATATGATCATTAATTTCATCAAATCAAACATACCCACATACTAGAGTTCGTAAACATTTATAGAGTAATTTTAACCAATTAAAACACATAATCACATAATTAAAACATGTAATTTCACTGTTCTTGATGTTCTTGCAAATATTGAACACAAAACATAAAATTTAACACCACGAATTCGATATAATACCAAATCTGTTCATTTGAAGTTTGTTTACTTCGTATTTACAAACATAATATATATAAGCATAAAAATTTAGGAGATAATTTATGATTGACACATTAAATTTGTGCGTAAGGGCCATATGGCCATAATTCAACACTCTATAATTTTGAAACAACAACATACATTATAATATTATGAAATTGATGATATGGAACCATACAATACATATAGTAAAACACGCTACCGTGATATAAGATCACGTAAAAATTCACATAGTCAAAACAATCTCCAACTACAGAGATTTTACAGAAATTTGAGAGCCATATTTTATAAAAATTTTAACAACATAATAATAATGGGTTGAAGAATTTACCCAAAGCGTGAAGTGTAGATTTGTCAGGAGATGAATCCTTCTCAACTCTTCTTCAATCACACACTCACGATCTCCTCAAAATTATTAATTTTCTCTCTGAAATCTCTCTGGCTCTCAATTAAACACTTGATGAAGAATACGTAAAATGAAACAAAACTGATCCTTTTTGTGCAGAGTTGAGGTCAGTTACTCCATACATGGTTTAACTGCCCCCAACTCCTCTTAAGGCCTCATTTGGCTAGCCTTAAAGGCTTATATCCAATTAATTTAATAAAACCTTTATAATATAGTTTAAATCATGTCACACCCCTATATAAAATAAATCAATATCTTATTTAATTTATTTTAAATAAAATATAATAATTTCTCATTAATTCACATAGTCACATAATTAAATTTCTCATTTATTAATTATGTCAAATTATTAAATCTCTAATTATTTATTAAATTAATTAAAATAACATTAGGCTTATTAAATATTTCTTTTTAATACAATAAGCTCACATAATCACATACTTTGAATAATAAAATTCTCCACATTAATTTAATAACTATAACACATATAATTAAATTAATCTACCACAACTTCATCAATTAATTATTTAATCTAATAATTAATTCATCGAAAAATATTTATTCAATCCAATAAATATTAAAATTAATTTACAAAATCTCGGTTGTCACATCCATCACATAAAATATTGACAATAATTGAATCAAATAACATGGGATACTATACATCAACTCATCGTAGTAATAATTGAACAAAACCGAGTGACTTCTCACGTAAGCATAAATAACCAATACTGGTGTTACTACTATCAACCACCAGACATTCTTGTACTTTTTTATCGGGTAGTTCAACGCTTTTAACGGTAAAACTTCATTTGTTATTTTCATAAAATATTTTTGTCGTTTTCTCAATCCGAATGATAATTACATTGTGGGGTCCACCCGATGATTGTGCTGTCGCATTTAATATTCTCCGACACAAAGAATATTCCACGACCAATCGAATATTATATAACAACTTGTGTACTTTGCAAAATTTCTAAATATTACCCACAACTATAACATTATCTCAAATCCACACCATAATTTTGAAAAAATTATTTTGAGAAATTTAAATCTTTATTCATAAAATTTGGAGTCTCACAATCTCTCCTCCTTATGAAATTTCGCCCTCGAAATTTACGTACGTACCTGGTATGCCGAAGAGATGAGGATACCTTGACTTCATTTCAGATTCTAACTCTTGAGGTATAACCTTTGAGTGTTGAATACATTCTAAGATTTTAACAGGTACATCTTCATACGTTAAGTTATCCGCTATCTCGTCCAGTTCTATATCAATAATGTGGTTCAGGTCATCCACATATTTACGTAACATTGATACGTGAAAAACGTTATGAACACGCGACATACTTGGCGGTAAAACGAGTCTATAAGCCACAGTTCCTACTCGATCAAGGATTTCAAATGGGCCAATTAAAATTGAGGCTTGAGATTTACTCTCTTCTTCGACTCTTGCTTCTAGAATAACGCCCTCTTGAACCTTCTTCTTTGTATTCATCAGCTCTGAGTATGTAGCTTGCATGGCTTTAACTTTATCGATTAAATTCGGTTCTAATCATATATTCGTTATCTTCACGTAGGTTCGTATATTCGCACTCGTAAACGCATACAATCTTCTACTCAATGCGTCAGCTACCACATTCGCTTTTCCACGATGGTATTGAATGGTACAATCGTAATCTTCAATAGCTCGAGCCAACGTCTTTGGCGCATTATACGTTCATTTTGGTTGAAGAAATATTTAAGGGTTTTAGAAATGGGTTTTGTACTGGGGTCAATACAAAATTCGATTTCACGCTCTAGGGTTAGGCTAACAAGTCTTCAAGAATACGTCAGGAAATTTATTAATAATAGAAATGTCATTTAAAAAATGTGACTCTCATCCCAAGACTTGGATTGCATGTCACATTGATACCTATCAACTTGCCATCGTCATTTGTGGCTTCCCCTACCAAAAGTTTGGCTTTGGTGCATTCCACACAAGGAAGTTAACAACGAAAGGATCAGGGCTCTTTACTTATGGCTTGATATAACAGTGATTAACTTTAGAGGTTTGGTTGCTTGAATTCGCATAATAGGTTTGTTAGGAATATGAAAGCTAACAACCTTACAAAAAGCTTGATGAGTAGTTAACCAATCGCTTCCTAAAATCACATCAAATGCAAGTATTTTCAAAGAGATAAGATCGACAGGTAACGTGAAAGTGTCGATTTGAATCAAAAAAGATTAATAAATAGTAGAGGTAACGAAGGTTTCTGCTAACGAAGTTTCAACCAATAAGTCAAAGTCTAATTTCTCCGAAGTCAAATTTAAACATTGAACGCAAGCAAGAGAGATAAAAGAATGTGTAGAACCGGTATCTAATAAGGTATAGACTTCACAAAATTTATAATTAACTAACCCGTGCTAACTTTGTTCGGGTCATTCGCTTTTTGAGAAGTCACGAAAAATGCTCTTCCTAAAACCACCGACTTTGTTTTGTCTGTATCCACCTTTGGTGCCACCGTCCCAGCTGGACTTGACTTTGGTGCACGACAAAATCAGGCTAGGTGACCTTCTCTTCCACAATTATAACATGCTTTGGACAGCATCGCACAGTTTGGACTGATGTCTCCCTCCCTTCCGCATTTTAAGCATATGATAGGTGGTCGTTCTCCTTCCTTAACAACGGGTGCTGGTGCTGACGTCTTTCCATCATTGTTGAATCTCCTCTTCTTGAAATGTCCATTCTTATTGTTTTGGCCATGATTACCACCGAAGTGGTTACCATTTCTGGCCTGTTGATTCCCTCCACGCTTATTGTCACCGCTTCGATGGCTGCTATCATTGGTATTATCATTTTGCCGACAGCTCTCTTATGGTTGGGTTGACTCATTATCGCGCTACAATAACTGAGCCCTATTAACAACATCTGAATACAAACACAGTTTATGAGAGATAAGATATTGACGTATCTCGGGTTTCAAACCTTTTAGAAACATTTGCGTCATTCTCTCCTCATTATCAACCAAATGGGACACAAACCGAGATAACTCGGTAAACTTGGCTTCGTACTGTGACATGGTCATGTTGTTTTGTTCCAGTTTAATGAACTCTACCTCTTTCATGTGACAAATACTTTCAGGAAAGTACTTGTCGTTGAACAGTTCTTGGAACTTCTCCTAAGACATGTTCAGTGCGGCAGGTTGAGTACGCTTTATAGATTCCCACCAGTAATCTGCCTCTACCCGTAACATGAAGGTGGCAAAGGGAACCTTTTGCTCCTCGGAGCATCCCAAGACATCAAATATCTTGTTGATCTGCTTTATCCACATCTCTGCCTTAAGTGGTTTTGGTTCTTCAAAAAAACTCTGGTGGTCCCAGTTCCTTGAACTATTTAGCAGTGACCGTCCGAGAGTTGCCAGTGTTTCCACCTGCATTTTGGACAGGAGCCGCTCTTGCCTGATGTTGCATGAATTGCATAAAGCCTCTGAACATTCCATCATTCATCATCTGGTCAGTGTTGTTGTTTGCCTGAGGATTGTCGCCTTTCTGATGCACATTATCCTGATTATTGATATGTGGAGACTCAACGGTCTCCTGTGCTCCATTGATGTTCTCAACATTTTCGGATGCCATTTTCAAATACTGCCACAAAACAAGGGTTAATTAACATATCACATATTATTCCTATACTCTAACCAACCAATTAAATACCAAATAAACTTAGGTAGGTCATACTAGCGAAAGAATTCCCCGTCTCTCCCCTCCTAGTTATTGTCTCACATCTCAGCCAGGGATTATATCCCTAAGGTTTGATACTAACTGTGATGCCCCCAAAATAGGTATACATCACCTATTCTGAGTCGCCAAATACAGGATACAAAATACAAATATAATCTTAAATATACAACATGAGCTATGAGTTTTTAATACAAATATTGTCTTCTAGACAGTATTCAAACTCAAAATAAGACCTCAATACAATCATTAACACACTATTTCATAGAATAGTGAGGACTACTAATGCTATCATCTGGACCGTCACTCCGTTCCCCGAATAGTCCCTGCTACGTTCTCATTTCCTGAAGAGAACAATGAAAGAAAAAGGGTGAGCTCAACTAGCCCAGTAAGAAATATTATGACTAAGATAATGCAAAATAAATTATCATTAGCCTTTAACAGTGTTAAACTGATACAATATAACAAACATCAAGTTTAATCTGCGGTGAACAAGCAATCCATTAAAAGAGTCAAGTAGAGAATAAAATCTACTATCTTTTATGATTTAAAAAGATTTTTCATCACTTTTATCGCTGAGACTCAGCTTAATAAATAATCCACATCATCCCTACACTACGGCCAAGGATATTCATTAATATCACGACCACAAATTATCCATGCACTACGGGCCAAGGATATTCGTGTATTCATCAATGGTCATGATCATGCCAACAACTGTCCATCAAAGCACTACGGGCCAATGAGGACTTTTACCACATCATTTATAACATTACGGTCATGATTATACCGATTAATCTCTGGTCATAATCATACCAGGTCCATCTATGCACTACAGGCCACAGATGACTTTCAATATAATATAAACATGAGGATGATGACAATGATATAAGAATTCAATAAAACAAGTTTAAAAATTAATTTATCCAGGAACTAATAACGTCCAAATTGTCAACATGATACTTCTTTGTAGAGTAAAATTCAAGAATGCTCAGAAGAATATTTTCACAAAAAGATACTGGATGAAGCGCAAATATCCAGGATATTCTACTAATTTCATGGAGTATAGAATCCAAAACTTTAACCAACTGAGTATAATAGAATATAGAAAACTGGAAATGGATTTTTACCTACCATGCGGTAATCCACGTATACAGATCGTTTCCACAATTTAACAAGGAACGAATACAAAGGATCATTCACCATGCATGTGGTAATCCACATGTATGTGTTATTCCAACAAAATAATAAAAAATGGAATAACGTAAGAATTCACCATGCATGCGATAGATCGCATGCATGAGTTATTCCCAATGAATAATAAATAATGGAACCGTGTCATGCGTAAGCATTACGAGAGGATATTTCACGTAATATTAAAGAATGGAACTAGGTCATGCGTAAACGCACAGACAGGATATTCTGACATAATAATAAAGAATGGAATAACAACAAAATTCACCATGCATGCGATAGACCGCACAGACAGGTTATTCCAACAAAATAATAAAGACTGGAACCAGGTCATGCGTAAACCAACAGACAGGATATTCTAGCAGAATAATAAAGAATGGAATAATAGAAGAATTTCACCATGTATGCGATTTATAGTATAAAAGTTATTCCAACATAATAATAAAGAATGGAATAACAGAAGAATTTCACCATGTATGCGGTACTTCGCATAGATAGGTTATTCCAACATAATGATAAAGAGTGGAATAACAGAAGAATTTCACCAAGTATAGGGTAGCCCGCGTATACAGGTTATTCCAACAGAATAATAAAGAATGGAATAACAGAAGTTCTCTTCATGAACATGAAAGAAATAATACCCCTTACCTTAGATGAAATTGGATATAGGAGTAGTGAAGTGGCAGAATATTTTTCTTCTTTCTCTCTATAATTTCTCTCTCTAGAGTTTCAGTGAATTCATAAGAAATAATGAAGGAATGAGCTTCTATTTATAGGAGAATGGGCTGAATAGTAACTAATTCATGAACGGTCCAGATTGATTTACTTTTAAACGGACGGTCCATATTAATTTACTATGCAGTATTAATAAAATATTCTAATAAAACAAAATCTTTTAAATAAAATATAATATATTCTATTTATAATCTAATAAAACGAATAACCTTATAAAAGTATTCTGTTTTATATAAAAAGATTTTACTATGCAAATACTATGCAGGCACTATGCAAACACTATGTATATTAAAATATAATATATTCTATTTATAGTCTAATAAAATAAATAACTTTATAAAAGTATTCTATTTTATATAAAAAAGCTTTTCCGCTTTATTACATTAATAATACTAATAAAATGAATATATATATATATATATATATATATATATATATATATATAAACTCCCGTGACTTCATAAAAAGATACCTCAATATATTTAACAACATTTATTATCATTATTATAATTCACAATATTAATCGACCAGGTCGTTCCCAGGAAAGAGGGGCTTTCCAATAAGGATTTCTCCCTATTGGCGCGCAATTAGGTGACCAAACCTCTCATTGGCAGAACTTCTAGACATCGTTAATATTGCAAATAATAATATTAATAACTCTGTTATCTCAATTATTAATTTAATAATATATAAAATATCGATAATAATTGAATCAAATAACGTGAGATACTATGCAACAATTACTGTAGCAATAATTGAACAAAAATGAGTGACTTCTCACGTAAGCATCAATAACCAATACCATGTGCTACTATACAATCACGCTTATTACTGTACTTTTACTGCCAGGTAGTTCAACAGTTTTAACAGTAAAACTTCCACTGTTATTTTCATAAAATATTTTTGTCGTTTTCTCAATCCGACAATAATTCTATTATGGGGTCCACCAATGATTGTGCCATCATACAAATATTTTCCAACCAATCGAATATTATATAACAACTTGCGTACTTTGCAAAATTTCTAAATATTACCCACAACTATAACATTATCTCAAATCCACACCATAATTTTGAAAAAAATATTTTGAGAAATTTAAATCTTTATTCATAAAATTTAGGGTCTCACAATATATGTTAAATTGGTTGTTAGAAAGTGGCTTGTAGGTCAATTTGGCTTTGCTCTGTGTTCTTCACGAACATTGTCTTCCTGGAACTGTACTTTGGCGCTACAACACCACCCCGTAGTACATTTCCAGTGCTGTAGCGTCAGGTCAACGCTGCAGTGCCAATTATAGGCCTTTGTGTCACGCCGCAATGCCAGCTCAGCTCCACAACGCCATTCCTAGTGCAAACTGAGGTACTGCAGCGCCAGTTAGCAGATTGGTCAGAAAATTATTTTTGATTATACAATTCTGTAATTAATAATAAAGAATAATGTTATGACTGATAAAATATGATTTGATCATATTATGGTGTACCAAGTATGAAAATATTGTTAGCAATTAATAAATTATATGATGAATTAAAGAGTTACAGTTTAAACAAATAGTTGAACCTAAGGCTACAAATCGTATACGAAATAGATACTGAATTGTGTACTGAGTACATATAGTAACTAATTATGTCATGATGACATGTGTATAGGATATTGATAATAAAGTATACGGTTTAGCTTACACGCAAGGCAAGTTTTCAAACCCCAACCTTTATTTGAGTTGTTCCATCTTTTACTTATATTATGCAAGTTCCTTAACCTTTGTTACTTTATTATTCAGTAATGTTTACTTTTCATTGTCATATTATACTTATGCAAATTCTCTAACTCTACTTTTACATTGAGCAAGTTTTCAAACTCTAACCTTTATTTGAGTTGTTCTATATCATTTACCTTTATATTGAGCAAATTTTATTGTTCAACTTGCTAACAATTATGCATGATTTAATAACTTAATCCTTTTATTAAACAAAATTCTAGCCTTAGCTTAATATTGTTCAAACAAGGTTTGTTATGTTATTTAATACTTATGCTTTCTAGTTTATTTCTAAGCATGACTTTTAAATACAATGATGATTCATTTATGACTCATTCCATAGCATATTGTTATACATTTTGATTCAACTAATCCTTAGTTGATGTTCGTTAAACTCTAAATTATCCTTGAAGCTTACTTTGGTGCGGACTTGTATTCTAAATAATGAAATGAACAACCTTATTATAGGGGATAATTTCGCTTAGCGTTTAGATGTTTGTGCACAATACATGGTACGAAGGGCTTATCCCCCTAAGTACGGGAAGTCCCTACAGTCTTATGACTGCTTAGGATTAAGTTGAAAGAATACTTATAACCTTGGACATAGTTCATGATATTGTGACCCTTAGATACATTTCAAATTATGTTTTCAGTTCTTGATTATTATTTATAGAGAATATTATTCAGTTCTATTAAGCCTATTCATTTGGTAGTTGTTATGATGTTATTATTCATGGTCATTTCAAGTGAGCATTTGTTTTTCTCACTCTTGCTTATATAACTATTACAACTAAAGTTGAGAAGGTCGATGAACCTACCACCAGTAAAGGGAAAGGAAAGATGAACAAATGTTGAAGACTTGTAAATCTGTCGATTTTTTTTTATATTATCAGACTTTGTTTTAATGGTTGAGATGTAATTATTTATTTTTTGCATATGACGAATGTTTAAGGTAGACAACCTGGGATTTTATTGATGATGTAACCTTTTAATGAGAAGGTTTATTGTTTAAATTTTATTATATTTGGGTGGTTAGAAATGAATGTTAGACAGTGAAAACAAAATCTTGTGGGAATGAAGTACCCATATTTGGGGGTGTCACAATCGGTTTGTGGATGATAAGCGGTACTCAATCTTAATTGTGTCCTCATTCTCTCTTCCAAGATTTTCCAGAAATTTGACATGAAGCGCAGATCTCGATCGGAGACAATCGATATCGACAGTCCATATCGTGAAATGATTTTCTTTACGTATAACTTTTCCATTTGATTCAAATCAAAATGAATCTTTATCGGTAGAAAATGAGCTATCTTCGTTAGTCGATCCACGATAACCCAAATGACATCATAACCTTTTTGCGTGACTGGAAGTACTACCACAAAATCCATCGTAATGTGCTCCCATTTCTACTCCAGTATTTCTAACGGTTGAATTAGACCACTCAGCCGTTGGTGCTCCGCTTTGAATCATTGACAAATGAGACATCTACTGGTGCACTCTACAACCTCTCGTTTCAGATTGGGCCACCAAAAGTATTTTCAAAGATCTCGGTGCATCTTCATGCCTCCTGGATGAATAGAATACGTCGTATTATGTACTTCGTGCAATATCTCTTTTCTCAGTTCGGTTATAGCTGGCACCCATACTCGACCTTCAAATCTCAATATACCGTCCTTATCCACCTTGAATTTCTCTTCTTCGTTTTCTACTATTCTCCTATTTATCTTCTTGCATTCTTCATCTCTCTCTTGTGATTCCTTTACTTTATCCAACAATGTTGGATGAGCTTCCATCACAAACAATTTTCCCTCCGATTCTCCTGGTTCCTTCACTTCTATTTCTAATTTCTCCCTTCCTTTTCAACTTAAAGCATCCGCTACCACGTTAGCCTTTCCCGGGTGATAAAGAATCTCGTAGTCATAGGCCTTGATTAATTCCAACCACCTCCTTTGTCGGATATTTAACTCCTTCTGTGTGAAGATACATTTCAAACTCTTGTGGTCCGTATATATCTCAATTTTTCTCTGTAAAATAGTGTCTACAAATCTTTAATGCAAAAACTACTGTTTCTAACTCCAAGTCATGAGTAGGGTATCATTTTTTGTAATCCTTCAATTGTCGTGATGCATACGCAATGACCTTGCCATGTTACATTAGCACATAGCCAAGTCCCTTGTGCGATGCATCACTATACACCACAAATCCTCCCGTATCATTTGGTAATGATAATACAGGCACCTTACTTAACCTTCTCTTCAACTCTTGGAAACTCTCTTCGTATTTCTCCATCCAAACAAACTTCACTTTCTTCTTCGTTAGATTTGTCAACGGGGTTGCTATCTTGGAAAAATAGTAAAAAAATCTTTGATAGTAACCAGCTAACCATAAGAAACTTCTTACTTCCATTGGCATCTTTGGTTGTTCCTAGTTTCTTATTGCCTCCACTTTTGCAAGATCTACTGAAATTCCATTTTGGTCTATCACGTGTCCTAAAAATTGAACCTTCTCTATCCTAAATTCGTATTTCAAACATTTTGCGTACATCTTCTCCCTTCTCAATGCTTCTAATACCATCTTTAGATGTTCGGCGTGCTCTCCCTTGGTCTTTGAATAAATCAAAATGTCGTTGATAAATACTACTACAAATTTATCTAAGTATGTCTTGAAAACTCGGTTCATCAAGTCCATAAATGCTGTCGGAGCGTTTGTCAATCTGAATGACATCACTAGAAATTCTTAATGTCCGTAGCGAGTTTAGAACCCCATCCTTGGTATGTCCTCTTCTTTTACCTTCAACTGGCGATATCCCGTTCATAAATCTATCTTGTAAAAGCACTTCAATCCCTTCAGTTGATCGAAAAGGTCGTCTATCCTTGGCAACATATATCTATTCTTAATCGTCACTCAGTTCAACTCTCGATAGTCGATACAGAGCTTCATTGATCCATCATTCTTCTTTACAAACAACACTGGTGCTCCCCAAGGAGACACACTCGACTGAATGTAACCCTTATTTAACAACTCTTGCAATTGTATCATCAATTCTTTCATTTCTACTGGTGCCATACGATATGGTGCTTTGGAGATTGGTGTCATTCCCGGTGCTAAGTCTATTATGAATTCGACTTCTCTATCTGGTGGAAGACCAGGCAGATCATCTGGAAATACGTCTTGGAAATCTTTGAATACCAATATATTTTTCATTTCTACTCCCTTCTTCTGAGTATCTACTATACAAGCCAGATAACCTACACATCCTTTCTTTAACAAATTCTTGGCCTGCATCATCGTAAAGCAACATGACTGCTTAAGCGATTGAGCTACCATAAAACATTACTTTAGACTAATTTGGAATCTGAAGGTTTACACTTTTGTTTTGACAATCAATTATCGTAGTGTGGCTGGATAACCAATCCATTCATAGTATCACGCCAAATTCTCCCAATCTAATCGGAATTAAGTCTACTGTTAGTTCATGACCTCTAATGTTTGCACAACAGTTTCGGTAAACTAAATCTACTGGGATTACTTCCTTATTCATAACTTCTAAGTTCAAAGGATTTCCTAACCGTTATTGGGGTATGCTTAATTGACTAGCAAATTCTTCAAACACAAATGAACAGGTAGCACCCGAATCAAATAATATATAGGCATTTATATTATTGATTAGGATAATACCTGACACTATGTCCTTCGCAGGTACTGCGTCCTGGATAGTCATGTTAAAGGTTCTGGCAGTTAGTCGGTTGGATTGTGCCAGTCCACTGATCATAAGCTTGTTGTTTCCTCCTTGATGGCCACTTCCTCCGCTGCTCCCCTTCTTGGGACAATCCTTGATCTGGTGCTCGATTGAGCCACATGCAAAACATCCCTTGATCTTCTTTGGCTTTGGACAGTTTGGTGAAATGTGTCATTCTTGGCCGCAGTTGTAGAAAACACTACGCCCCTTCCAACACTCTCCTTGGTGGTTCTTTCTACATTTCGAGCATCCCTCCGCTCTCCTCTTAAACCCTCCATGAAAACTTCCTACTTGATTATTGTTTCTATTATTTTTATCCCATTTTCTTTTCCTTAGGTTCTTCCTCCACTACTACTACTTCCTCCACGAGTTTCACCCCAGTATTCTTATTATTCTTTCCTTGTTATATTGACTAAACGCCTAGCTACCTCCCATAGTAATGATTTCCTTCTCAAACAACTTGGCGAACGAGTCAATTTGAAGGACTGAAGCCTTGTTAAACAACCAAGGTTTTAGTCCTAGCTCAAAGTGCCTAGCTTTTCTCTCCTCCTTATCTACCTGGTGCGTTGCAAAATGCGTGAGCTCGTTGAACTTGGCTGTATACTGTGCCACCGTCATCTCTCCTTGTTTTAGTTCTAGGAACTTCACCTCCATCCTATCCTTCATGCTTTTCGGGAAATAATTCTCGAAAAACAAAGTCTTAAACCTTTCCTAGGTTATAATCCCATCTTCCGCTCTCTATTGATTGATTTCCCACCAGTAGTTTGCTTCACCCCTCAATATGTACGTAGCAATCACGATTTTCTGCTCTTCACTCACATAAGAAATGGCGAAGGCTTTCTCCATTTCTTTGATGCATGTCTGTGCCATGATAGGAGTGGTAGTACCCACGAAATCTGGAGGTCCTACACTCCTAAAGTCTTTAAAGTTTGTAATTGATACCGCTTGAGGTTTGGGTGATACTGGTTCTGTGACGCCCCCAAAATAGGTATACATCACCCATCTTGGGTCTCCAGAAATAACACTATTGACAACTTCATTAATCCAACTGTTGAACTGTCGTGCAGAATACGATAACACATAAGCTGTGAGTTTTAATACAATATTATCTCGTAGACAGTATCCAAACTCAAATTATTACAATGCCATATAAAATACAGCAGCAAATATTTCAGGACCCCAAAATAGAATGAGAAGATTACTATCATGTTCATTCTAATGAGGTGCAGTTTTGACGCTTTCAAAGTCGGGTTCGCATCACCCTATTGTTGTTCACCAAAATTAATTATTAAGTGACGTATAAAATACGACACACACATCTTAGGTCCTCAATACAATTATATATTTCATGTCATGCCATTTTATAATGTATTGAGAAACTTCGACAATCTCAGACTATCACACTATTTCCCTGTTATCCCCGCTCGACCCAGCTACACTCTTATTACCTGAAAGAAATTGTGAAGCAAAAGGGTTAGCACAACTAGCCCAGTAAAGAATATCATGACTAAAGATAATTAAATTATCAATAGCCTTCGTCAGTAATAAATAAGAGATTTAGAACATATGGTAGATGATAAAACTTTTCAACAATAGTTGCAGCAGAACGAGCAATCCATTAAAAGAGTCAAATAGACCATAAAGTCTATTATCTTCTCCATGTTAAAAGTCCACCAATAATGTTTTATCCTTGTAACATCAATCAACAGTTCCTATCCACAATCATGTGAATAACTCATAATCATAATTGTGGTTCTAAATTTCTCTTCGCACCCAGGACGAAGATAATTTTCATCACTAGTCTTTTCCTGAAACATCAAAGATCATGGTTATACCAAATCATAGTTCCTATTTATAATCATACTAATAAATTCATCTTTGCACTACAGGCCAAAGATATTCATTAACAGTTCATCTTTGCATTACAGGCCAAAGACATGCAACTGTATTTTAAAAGAGTCAAGTAGAGCATGATATCTACTATCTTCTACGAATTAAAAGTTTATTATCAATATTTTATCGCTGAGACTCAGCTTAATAAATAATCCACATCACCGAATTATCCATGCACTACGGCCAAGGATATTCGTTAATATCACATCCATAAATTATCCATGCACTATAGGCCAATGATTTTCATTATTATCACATCCATGAATTAATATTTCATCGCTGAGACTCAACTTAATAATTAATCCACATCAGTGAATTATCCTTGCACTATGGCCAAGGATATTCATTAGTATCACGACCACGAATTATCCATCCACTACGGGCCAAGGATATTCATGTTTTCATCAACGGTCATGATCACGCCATAAAATAATTCATCTTTTCACCCTTGGCCGAAGAGAACCCATGGTCATGATCATACCAAAAAAATGTCTATCAATGCATTACGGGGCAATGAGGACTTTTACCACATCATTTGTAACATTATAGTCATGATTATACCGAATAATCCCTGGTCATAATCATACCAAGTCCATCTATGCACTATGGCCAATAGATGACTTTCATAACAATATAAGCATGCATGATGATGATGATGACAATGATATAATAATTCAATCAAACGAGGTCAAAGATAAATTTTAAAGACTTATAATTTAATTTATCCAGAATTCAATAATATCCAAATTGTCAACATGATACTGCTTTGTGGAGTAAAATTCAAGAATAATATTATATCAAAAATGATTTGGACCAAAAAGAAATCAATTTTTGTCATGAATAGTGCCCCTGTGAATAGTACTTGTTTATAGTACCCGTGTGAATAGTACTTCGGGAATAGTAACCCCGTGAATAGTACTCCGACATGAAAAAGTTAAAACTTATCAAGAATGCTCAGAATAATATTTCCTTAAAAAGATACTGATGAAGCACAAATATCAAGGATATTCTACTAATTTCATGGAGTATAGAAGCCAAAACTTTAAAAAAACAAATATAGAATTCGAAATCTGAAACGAAATAATATTACTTACATACTACTGAGTATGGAAGAATATATTATTTCTTACGAATACTGAACAAAATAATATTTCTTACGTATACTGAACAAAATAATATTCCTTACGAATATTAAACGAAAATAATATTCCTTTCGAGTATTGAACGAATATAATATTCCTTACGAATATTAAATGAAAATAGTATTTCTTGCGAATATTGAACGAAATAATATTCATACGAATACGAAAAATAATATCTCTTCAGAATATGAAATAAATAATACACCTTACGAGTATTGAAAGAAAATAACTCTCTTCATAAATACGAAAGAAATAATACCCCTTACGACTGTTGAACGAAAAATAATATTCCTACGAATATTGAACGAAGATGATATTCCTTAAGAATATTGAAAGAAAATAATATTCATACGAATACGAAAAATAATATCTCTTCAGAATATAAAATAAATAATACCCCTTACCTCAAAAAGAAGAGTTTTCCAACTGGTATAGCGGATATATTCTTGAAGAAAACTTTCACTATTTTCTACACTCAAAGCTTCCTAAAACTCAAAAGAAATACGCTCAATATTATAGAAGAAGAATTCTTTGATTCTGGTGTGATTTTTAATTCTAACTAAGCATCCTATTTATAGGAGAATGGAAATGATACTATTTGAATTTAGAAATCATGGACGCACAGTGGAATTGTCACGGGTTACGACCGGTGAATTTTTTTTGAAAATTTTGATTTTATTATTCATTAATGTGCAATAAAAAATTCTAATA
Source organism: Panax quinquefolius (assembly GCA_020205615.1). Taxonomy (NCBI): domain Eukaryota; kingdom Viridiplantae; phylum Streptophyta; class Magnoliopsida; order Apiales; family Araliaceae; genus Panax; species Panax quinquefolius. The sequence goes on along the minus strand of CM035156.1, from coordinate 123,224,807 downwards.
AAACAGAAACTTTAAATAAAATATAATATATTCTATTTATAATCTAATAAAATAAAACTTTATATAATATATATAAATATATACACACACCTTTACCCTTACGGTAAAGGTATCCACCCACACCACCACCATTTCCATATATATATATATATATATATATATATATATATATATATATATATATATATATATATATATATATCTTATATGATTTCCACCACACCACACATATCAGTCGACTTTTCTTCCACCATCACCACTTTCCATATATCCTCACATGTTATATATATAAATTTATCACATTCACATACACACACAATTTATATATATAATCACATACACCCACGCACATCACACACTTCCCTCTCTTCCAAGGCAACTATCCCCCACCCCTTTCCTTTTCTTTTCCACCACACACACACACACCAATTATATATATATATATATATATATATATATATATATATATATATTCACACACAATTTTCACTTTCCCACCCACATTTCCCTTTCACACACATCCCACTCACACACATCATACTCACACACACCATACTCATCATATCACTCTCACCATACACACATTTTCCTCCACCACCACTTTTCTTCTACCTATCACTTTCACTCCTTTTTCATCATTTTCCACTCACACACACACACACACACACACACACACACACACACACACACACACATATATATATATATATATATATATATATTACCTCCCCTTTACGTATACTCTTCCTCCTATTTCCAAAATCATTTCTTCCACACGTGGGCCCCACACGTGGCCTCCACATGTGGCCCCCACCCTTATTATATTGAATAACTTTCTACCAAATATTTTGAAAAATGGGTAAGTGAGAAATCCAAGTAATAAACAAAATTTATAATAAATACTTCATAAAAATCCCCTCAATATTTTTAACAACATTTATTCATCATTATTATAACTCACAATATTAAAAACCAGATCGTTCCCAGGAAAGACGGGGCTTTCCAATAAGGATTTCTCCCTATTGACGAACAATTAGGTGACCAAACCTCTCCTTGGCAGAACTTTCTAGACATCGTAAATATTGAAAATAATAATATGAATAACTGTATCATCTCAATTATTGATTTAATAATATATAAAATATCAACAATAATTGAATCAAATAACGTGAGATACTATGCAACAATTATTGTAGCAATAACTGAACAAAACTGAGTGACTTCTCACGTAAGCATCAATAATCAATACCGTGTGCTACTATGCAACCACGTGTATTAATGTAATTTTACAACTTGGTATTTGAATAGTTAACGGTAAAACTTCTGCCGTTATTTTCATAAAAAGACATTTCTGTCATTTTCTCATTCCGACAGTAATTCCGTTGTGGGGTCTACCAACGATTGCGTCATTGTGACGCCCCCAAAATAGGTATACATCACCCATCTTAGGTCGCCAGAAATAACACTATTGACAACTTCATTAATCCAACTGTTGAACTGTCGTGCAGAATACGACAACACATAAGCTATGTGTTTTAATACAATATTGTCTCGTAGACAGTATCCAAACTCAAATTATTACAATGCCATATAAAATACAACATCAAATATTTCAAGACCCCAAAATAGAACGAGAAGATTACTATTCTATTCATTCTAATGAGGTGCACTTTTGACGCTTTCAAAGTTGGGTTCTCATCACCCTATTATTGTTCACCAAAATTAATTATTAAGTAACGTATAAAATACGACACACACATCTTAGGTCCTCAATACAATTATATATTGCATGTCATGTCGTTTTATAAATAATAGCTAATTACATCTACTTATTATTTAATGTTAATTAAATATTGAATAATTAACATCATTTACCCCAAAATAGAACGACTTGTACTCGACCTGTGTCATGTGAGCCATCATTTCTCTGTTCAAAGTGTGACGGGTCTGCCCTTGTTCCGCCGGATAATGGTACATACCATCAATCAACCTCTTCATAGTTGTACGAAAAACGTAGTTCATTTGGTTCATCTTCCTCCTCATACACCTCACCTCATCTTCCAGGTCTCCTACTGTAAGACCCCGACTTTTATGAAATAAAAGTCTAATTTAATTTATGATTATTATTCTAAAATTTTAAAATGTTAAATTGATAAATTGTCAAATGAACAATTAATTGGATAAACTAATTAATATATTGATGGAATTAGTTTCTAGTAGCATTGCTCCCGTGGGAGGCCGCTAGGAATGCTGACATGGTGGTAGTAATGAAGTCACATGTATTAATTAAAAGAAAATTGGGAAAGAGATTGGGGGGAACATGTGGGGAGAGGTAAGAGAAAAAGAAAGAAAAAAAGGAAGAAAGTTAGGAAAAGAAAGGAAAAAGAAAAGAAAGAAACAAAAGAGAAAGAGAGGATACTCCCCCCATATCCAATCATATGGGGGAGAAGAAGAAAAATAAGGAGAGAGAGTAAGATAGAAAAGAAGAAAAGGAATAAAGAGAAACCCATTTCCTACATTTCATACTCTCGGATGAAACCAAAGAAAAAGAGAGAGGGAAGAGGAGGAAGAAGAGTAAACCCACAACTTCATATCTTCTTCATCCTTAATCATTCCATGATCACCATATTCATCTTCATCCTTTAAAACATCCAAGAAGCTAGTAAGAGAATCAAGTGGGTGTAATGGAAAAACTTGAGGAAATTAAAAAGGTATGTTTAAACCTTTGAGTTATTTTTCCATTTATGTTTTCATGAATTTTATATGAAGAGATTTTGTTCATACTTGATTTGGATGATTTAAACTTGCATAAACATGAATCAAATGAGAGAAATCTAGAAATTAAAAGAAGAACAAAATCAATAAAATTTCATAAAAATTAGTTTACTACTTGATTTTGTAAAATCCATAACTCTTTGTGTATAATGAGTTAGGAAATGAGCCATATATCAAAAGAAAGCCCTGGAAGTAAGCTAACTACAAAAATTGGAATCACCCAAAAATTCTTTTGTGGATTTTTTGTGGTGACAGTTTGAGTGAAACTGGTCCGAATGACTCATAGTCCGAAAAATTAGTGTTCTTAAGCCTTATTGCGTGAGTTATAATTTTTAATTTGACCATTGGATCGTTGTGATTTTTGGATATGTTATATATATATATATATATATATATATATATATATATAAGTTGAGTATATGTCCACAAATGTTGAACTGTTAAAGATTAACGTATGATTTGTTATGAATTTTGTGAGGTGGCTGGTTTGGAAATTTTGAGTAGAAATTTCGGTAAGACTATTTCTCTATGTTAGAGTTAGAATTTGGGAAAACTTTCTTCTACAAAGTTGTAGAGAATTAAATTTTACATGGAAATGGCATATGATCCTTTTTTCCTGATAAAATGATAAGTATTATGAATTATTGAAATTTATGAATATTGGAGTTTATAATTAAATTATCAGAAAAATTATTTGGTTTGAGATATTTTTACTGAAATTCTTATAATATCAATTTAGAGTTTCAGTAAATTTTTAATGAATTATTGAAAAGCGATAATTATTATATTTTTAAACTATTTATAGTTAGTTTGAAAATAGAAGAAATTCATAGAAAATTCTATGAATGATAAAAATTATGAAAGTTGGTGAAAAATCTTATAATATTATTTTATAATTTCTAGACAGCTTTTGGAAAATTATTGAATAATAGAAATATTTATTGTATTTTTTAGCTATTTATGGTTTGTTTAAAAATAGAGGAAATTCATAGGAAATTCTATGAATGGAGGAAAATTATTAATTTTATTTGAAAAATATTATAATAATATAAGATTAATATTGAAGATGTTTTAATGATATAAAAGTATATGAAGTTAGTATTTCTATTTTGAAGCTATTAAATGATGGTTTTATAAATAGAAATAATTATAAAAATTATTGGATAATCCGAAAATATGAAAATTATTTAGAAAATTCAAAATACTATTTTTTAATATTTTAGTGGTGTTAGTAAGCTCATGAGGTGTTAGAATGTGAACACACGAGTAATGAATGAGTTATGATAAAAACATAAATAATATTTTTGTTAAAGTAAAAATGGTGATAATATCAGAATAGCGGATTATCATATATGAGGTTTTAGATTTCTCAAGTTTTATTATTCACTTCTAAAGTTTTGGAATATGAATAATGATTTTATGCGATAAATAAAGACAACTTAAATGAATAATGAATTGTTAGTTGGTTTATATGTTATTCGAGATAAATATGATTTGGTGTTGATCCCTACTTTTAATAGAATTTAAATTGTGTATAGTAAGGTATTGATTTGATTCTTACATAAAAAGTCACTATGTATTTTATTCAATAATTGTCACAGTAGTTATTGCACAGTAATTCATATTATTTGATATAATTAAACCAGTTGGCAGTATTGTGAGTTTATGTTAATAATTGTGGATAATTATTGAAAGATTGAAAATGTGTATATAATTGATGAAAAAAGGTGTTGATTAAAGATAAGGATGATGTGCACATGTTTGTTCAATTATTTTCTTTTTACAAAAGTAAATTTGGCAGGATTTGCCGACACTTTACTTTTTCTAAAAGTAGTATGGACCACAACTCTATTATTGAATAAATTTTGTTAAAACGTGTACAAGTTAGTTTAATTTTCTCGGTGGGACAATAAATTCTACTACCATTATTATGTACCTCATTTGGTTATTTTGTCAAAGTAGGTGTGCTAGTTGTTTATTAAAGTTTTAGTATAAATAGGTTACTCGGTTGAGTAACTAAACACACACCATCACTACACTAAAAATATAGAATTCTTTTACTACAATATTGTGAGTATAATATTGTGAGTATTTTTATTGAGTGAAATGTTACTCCAAGTGTAGATAAGGAATGCAAGCATTGTTTAAGTTGATCAATTTCACAGAAAGTAGAATCAAGTCACATGCTAAGGTAAATGATATCATTATTGTGGTAAGAGGGTATCATTTTTATGGTAAAAATATGTAATTTCTTTCATACTCCATATTATGGTAAGATATTATTATTCGTTTATTCAGTTTATCATTAAATGATAAAAAGTTCTGAAATGATTAGAATATCCTTAATAGTGTGTGCTTCATTTAATATGATGTTGGCAAGTTGGACTCTGGATAATTAAGTTGAAAATTCACTAATATTTATTTTATCTTATTATTCTGATCCATTCATTATATATGCAATTGTCATCATTCTCATGCTTATATTGTGATGAAAGTCATCTTTGGCACGTAGTGCATAGATGGACTTGGTATGATTATGACCAAGGATTATTCGGTATAATCATGACCGTAATGTTACAAATGATATAGTAAAAGTCATCTTTGGCCCGTAGTGTATAGATGGACTTGGTATGATTATAACCATGGATTATTCGGTATAATCATAACCGTAATGTTACAAATGATGTGGTAAAAGTCATCTTTGGCCAGTTGTGCATAGATGGACTGTTGATTGGCATGATTATGACCAGGGATTATTTGGTATGATCATGACCATTGGTGAAAACACAAATATCCTTGGCCTGTAGTGCATGGATTATTCGTGGTCGTGATACTATTGATCTGAGTCTCAGCATAATTAGTTTTACAGTTGTATATCTTAGGCTTGTATTGCAAAGATGGACTGTTGATTTACTTGATTATAAATATGAATTGTAAATTTAATTATAATCTGTGGTGGTTCAGTTGAAGACATGTGATGGGAATTCTCTTTGTCTTGGGTATAACAAAGAATTGTTGATGAGTATTACAGGAATGAAATATTAATGATGGACTTTTAATCTAGAGGAGATAGTAGACATTATGTTCTACTTGACTCTTCTAATGGATTGTTGATTCTGTTACTATTATGGTTGAAAACTTTTATCTTCTACTATATGTTCTAAATATCTGAATTTTTTTGATAATTTAATTATCTTAAGTCATGATATTCTTTACTGGGCTATTTGTGCTCACCCTTTTACTTCACCACCCCTTTGAGGTAATAAAAGTGTAGTTGGGACTGACAGAGAGAACATGGGTATAAAGTGGTGATACGAATTAGTCACAAGACTAATCAAATTATGAAACGGTGTGGCATAATAATTGTATTGAGAATTTAAAATGTGTGAGAATTATTTTATACATCATTTAATATTTAATTTTGATGAACCAAATAGGGTGATGTAAACTCGACTTTGAAAGTGTCAAAAATACACCGCATTAAAATGAGGAGAACATAAATCTTCTCGTGTCCCTTTGGTGACTTGAAATATTTGTTGTTGTACTTTATATGGAATTGTAATAATTTGAGTATGAATATTGTCGTATTATATATACGTTACAATATTCGTATTGAAACTCACACTATATGTGTCGTCGTATGTTGCACGACAGTTGTATAAATGAAGTTTTTTTTAGTATATTTTCTGGCGACCAAAGATGGGTGATGTATACCTATTTTGGTTGCATCACACCTACCCTATCATTTACTTCTTCTCACTTCTCCTCGAAGTAGATCCTATCCATAATCTCCATCTCTAGCTATGTACGAAGAACTTCATTCTCCGCTTTCTCGCTTAGCTCCCTCTGCTCGGGCTCCTCTAGCTTGCCTGCCAACTCAACATTCCTAATTATCGATCGATAGAAAAGGGTTCCCATCTATACGTCTGCCTCCTTACGATATGCAAGTTCTACCTCCAACTCCTGCATCTCCAGTTTCCTCTTATGGTCTTCTTCCCTCAGCTTTTGCATCTTAGTTTCTCTTTCCTGAGCTTGGGTCTCTAGTTCATCAACCTGACACTCGAATTTTAGAATCTGTTCCTCGTATTCCCCCAACATCTAATCCTCGAATGTAGCCTCGTCGGAGTCTTCCACGGGCTCATCCTCTAAGGGATCTTCATCGAAATCTGACTCTATGGAAACTGACTCCATCTCCTCCTCCTCATCCTCATCATCTATAGGGGCTACTGCCGAAATTGTATCTGCTATCAGAGGTGTCTCATACACTACATGTATGTCACGTGGCTCCTCCTCTACCACTCTACTGAGTCCTCCCAAGTCTGACATCCTACAATCACAAACACAAGATAAAAAACAACAAACTCCGTTAGAACGCCAAAATCAAACATAAATTCATTATGTGGAATGAAAATATATTTCATTACGCCGCTAAATCTCTATAGAAACCCTATATGAGTTATATCTCCTTCTACTCTCTAAGTTCTTCTAAGGTTATAGTCTAACGATTCTCGATCGTAAGGTTTATAACCTAATGCTTTGATAGTAACCAGTGACGCCCCCAAATTCAGACCCTCATATCTCGAATTTGGCTTGTCACGTGCTAATTCTAATAATAAATCAAAATCTCACACAACAGAAAATAGAATAATTTATATTGTGATAACATAAATATTCTCGTCCCAAGGTCTCGTAATCGTTACTACAACATTACACTTAATTTAAACATAACTTATTACATCATAGTAACTAAGTCTTCATACAACATAATGATAGTAAATTCCTAATACTAAGAAACAAAGCTATTCCTGTAACGAACGAGAATTTTTATGTAATTTAAAAATATTTATTGGGTTAAATAAATATTTGAGTTGGTTTATTTATTAAAATAAATAAATATTGATGAAATTACTATGCAATAATTTAGTTAAAGTATGTTATAATAATTAAATTAATGAATGCTAATTTTATGATTTGAATATTTAATTTAATGAGATAATTAAATTAAATGAATTATTAAATAATTATAATGTCAATCTAATTTAATTTGATTTTAATTGGTAATTAAATTAAATATTTATTAGCTTGTTAAATAAAATTATGATTCATTATGGAAATTATAATAATATGGTAAATGATTAATTTGATTTAAGAGCTATATTAATTTAATTGAATTAGTTAGTACAATTGGTGTGATATTAGAACCATATTATAAGAAAGATATAAAAACACGCTTGCTAATTGAGAGTTCTCTGAGAATTGGGAATCAAGGGGACAAGCTTGCTAATCATCTTTGCTAGTGTAAACAAGGAATTCAAGGTATAATCTAACTTATATTTTCAGTTATATGTTCTTAAGTTTTCCTTTAAAATTGGAAATTAGGTTGGATGGTTTGCTAAATAGATGATATATGTGTTAGAATAAGTTTAAAAACTGATATATATTGTTTATAGATGATTTTTATAGACTTAATTCATGTATACATGATTTAGTTTAAAGGAATTGTGTTCTTTATAGTTTTTCATTGTAAATTGGTTTTAAATCCTTTGTAATTGGATTTTGGTTGTCTAATTTGATGAGTTGTGGTTTATATATGTTGATTATATGAGTATATAATCTGATAGTTATCAATTCTCAGTAATTGAATTCATGAAATTTTGTTTAAAGTTCGAAATTCAAGTTATAGTGTTATATGTGTGTATATATATATATAAGTGGCTTATTTGAAACCAAAATTGATGTTTATTTTTTATTGTAATATGTAAATTGATTTCAGAACATGTTAGTAAGTTGAATTACGAAAAGAATGCAATTAAAATGGTTTACTTTGATTAAGAAATAAAAATTGGTGATTGAAATCACTAAATGTGTTGAAATATGAAGAAAACTAATAAAACATGATTTTGATCCTTAAAAGTTTATTTTGTATGATGTTTATTGTAATAATTTGAACTTAAATTAGGATTATCAATAAATTGAGAATTTTAATTTTCAAATTCTTGTATGCTAATGTTACAATAATTAAATTATGACTTGGTAAGGTTTGATATAGGGTAGAGACCCTAAAAAGTTAATAAGAAAACTTTAGTTAAGAATTTGATCTTAGAATAGAAACCCCAACCCTAATTAGGGTTATAAGCAAAAATTAAATTATGGTTTATTGATTATTATGTGGTTAACATTAAGTGTGACTAAGTAAGGTTTTTTTATTAAGAATACTTGTCTTGATAAATCCTAATTGAGGATGTGATAACCTTAACGTTAAACTAATAAACCCTAAACCTAAATATGAAACCTTAATTATAAAATTAGTAAACCCTAATTCCTATTTTGCATGATTCTAATGGTTAATAACTTACTAAAATTTTTAAGTATATATACATATGTGAAGTTACCAATTTACCATCAAATTTGTTTGGGAAATTACAAAAGTACCCTTAGTACATAGGAAATTACTAAAATACTCTTTCTCTTCCAAAATTGGATGATAAGATCAAATCTATGACTCATCACTTGGGGGGATTTGCAACATGTGGAAAATAACCCCCCACCAGCCCCTTTTTGACACCTCATATCATATCAAAGCCTTAGTTGCTAATAAGTTAGTGAAATCAAGCAATTTGCCCCTACTTGAACTCTCTACATATAAGCTAAGTGTTAGTTCTCAAACCAACGAATTTACACTAAAAGCATACAAGTTATTTATCCATAAATAGCTCATATCCAACTAGCATTCAGATCACAAAGGCAAATTTCAAAGATATCTTGAAAAGGTAAGAACCCTAACCCTAGATCTTAGATGCTATGTCAAAAGTTATGATTTAGTGTTTATATATGTTATATAACATGTTATTTAGTGATCTGCGTTGCTTAAACATGAATACATAATTGTTAAATACATAAAAATGAAGATTTGAGAAAGCAGTCAAGAACCCTAAAATTTTGTCTGACAGTAAAATGTCAGGCCTCTTAGATCCGAATATGTTAGTTTTTTAAGCTATTAATTGCATTGCTTATATACTATAACACGAGGTTAGTATTATAGAAGTGAAATCAGAGCCATCATAGTATCTTGTGTATGATGAGTTATACTTTGACTTATTTCTTAAGACCCTTAGGGTATATCAAAGGGTATGCTTGGGTATAATAAGTTGTACATGGAGATAATGTATGATCAATAAAGAATCTACCACTTCTAATAAAAGAAGAGAAATGTCCTATGTGATTCGATAAATGACAACCTAGTAGTCCTTGGCCAAGGCAGAATGAAATTAGAAAGGAGTTTCTAATTTGCATTATTTGGAGTTGTGCATTTAAGAGTCGAAATACATATAATTAAATAAAATAAGACTTGACAGTAATTCCATGTCTTATATTTAATTGGGACATTGTATGGTGGAAGGATTGAATTGTATTTTAACTATTTACTCAAAGGTTCTTTAATGATTAATGTTGAAATCTATATTATTTGGAAAGTCGTTGATTCACAGGGAGGCTTATCCCTATTGTAGAATAAATATTATTTATTTAAATAAATTAAATATTTAATTTATTTATTTAAATAAGATTAGAATTGTTCTAATTGATTTATTCACAACCTAGTTTTAATATGGAGAACCTAAAGGGTCACACCATAAAAAAGGAAGAATAATTATTTAAGAAGTTAATGGCATAATCGTAATAATATGTTATGTATATTTAATTTAATCTATGGTGATAGAATAAATTAAATAGCTTAATATTTATTATTTAATATTTTAGAAATATTAAATATAAATTAATAAGAGGAGTCTTATTAATATTATTACAATTATTATTATTTTAATTTCTAAAAAAATTTAGGAATTAATTTAATATAAGTACTCTCATTTATTCCTAATTGGATTAGGAAGGAAAATTAGTTAAAGGAGTTTAATTAATTATCCCTAATAAGATTAGGGAGCTTAATTAATTAAAAGAATTTAATTAATTAAATAAATCCCAATTCCTTAATTGTTAAGGTGGGTTGCCCACATCTATAAATAAGAGGAGTCTTATTATGGGTGGGGGGTTGTTGACTTTTACAACTACGTAATAATTCCAATTTGTTGGAGAGTACGCCCTTTCTATAGAGATAGAAAACTAGGAATGAGCCAATACCCCTTCTTCTTGAAAATTCTTTTTCCTTGGTGGATCACCTCTAGAGGCCAAACATTTGGGTGGCTAACGTTGATCAAAGGAAGGAACCAAACCCGGTGGATTCAAGTTGAACGCGAAAAGGATTGGAGGTGAACTTGTACGAGGAAGCTCGATCTTCGAGGTATGATTTTATTCTTTATCTTTTCGTTTAATTAATAATTGTGCATAAAGGGTGATCCGGGTATATGGTTTGTAAATTTTAAACTCTCGATTTTTACACGCTTCCGCTTTTTTATGCAATTTGATTAAGGTTCTTGAATATTATTAAAACCAAAAGTGGCATCGAGCCAAACCTTTATGCAAATTATTAATTGTTCGATTTAATTTGTATATTGATATGTGTTTAGAACAATTTTATTGGGCATATTTTTTATCAGATAATTTTTTTAAAAAAAAAAAATAATTCATTGGATAATCGAGTCTTGATCCGCGTGATGACTTGGCAAAAGTAAGTTACGGTTTATATATATATATATATATATATATATATATTTCTCGAATCTTGTTGATTTCGTGCACAATCTAACAATAAAAAAAAATGGCAAAGAAAATGATTTGATTATAATCATGCTTCACGGAAATTTATTATATACTGAAAGCAAGTTGATATCCACGGTTTTGAAAAAGTTAAAGGATGCAAAGCTTGAAAAAAGGGTTCAAGTCTTTGAATCGGATTCATAATATATATATATATATATATATATATATATATATATATATATATATATATATATAACGTAATTTATGTTATATATATATGATATATGTATAACGTAATTTATATTATATATAAAATATATATATATTACCGTAATATTATATATATATTTATATATATATAATATATATTTTAATAATTTTATAATTAAAATAAAAGTTTTATTTTAATCTTAAAATAAAAGGTTTATTTTAATATTAAAATAAAGTAGTTTATTTTAATTTTAAAATTAAATTTTATGCTAACTAATTAGAGTTGGAATTGGATTTCATGATAACTAATTGGAGTTGAAATTGGATTCTATTTTTCCTTAAATAAAGGAGTTTATTTAGATATGAAATAAGATATCATATTATTCAAAATAAAAGAGTTTATTTGTGAATAGGAAAGAGAATCCATGTTTCCTTAAATAAAGGAGTTTATTTAAATATGTAATAAGATTTCATATTATTCAAAATAAAGGAGTTTATTTGTGAATAGGAAAAAGAATCCGTGTTTCAAGTAATAATTGTTTTTTTTTTTTACATGGAATTGGATTCCATAATTAATTAAAATAAAGGAGTTTATTTTGATTAAAGATTTTGATTAAAATAAAATAGTTTATTTTATTCAAAATTGGATAAATTAAAATAAAATAGTTTTATTTTGATTTAAATTTGGATTAAAATAAAGGAGTTTATTTTGATTCAAAAATTAGATTTTATACTAACTAAATTTGCCCATTAAATGATATCAATATATATATTAAATGTTTATTATTCATAAGATGAATGTTATTTATTGATGCATATGATGATGTGTATGATAATAAATGGGATTGATTATGGACTATCACCAATATGATTGGATTTTATTTTAGTTCGATGCATGAATGTATGGGTTTTATTAAATGGGGTCTCTGCGTGCCTCGCCTTCTCTAATTTTTTCTTAATGTAAATTCTATCTCCTCTTATGTACTTCCCTCGATCACGATCAAGGTTTCTATTTATTTTAAATAGTTTTGTAATAGGAATAGTTAGAATTAATTTTGAAAAATTGGAGATCAAGGAGCAAGGAGCGCTTGAAGACCCGCTTGTAATGGAGCCCTGTTTAAATGTAATAGTTATATTTAAATATTATTTCTTGCACCCCTAGGGTTTGACCTTTTGGTTCACTTGGTGGCTCTAGTGAACCAAACTAGAATAAAAGTCCATAATCAATTTGGGTAGAATATAGTATTCTATATGTGCATGCTTATACTATATATATATATATATTATGCAAACATGCTTCGCATGTTCATTAATATAACGCGTATTTTATATATATATATGTACATGCTACGCTAAACAAGATGAGACAAATTAATAATAAATCCTCAAATTTTTTATATTAAGTCCTAAGCGTTCAAAGATATTTGGAATATCGAACGTCGCCTTTCTAGCATGATAAAATTAATAGAGTATTAAATATTTAATATGAGTTTGTTGTGTCACCACAAGGCAAGTATTAAGTATTTAAGATGTTAATTTATCACATTTGATGCTTATAAAAAAATTGAACAATATTGTTTTGTTGTGTCACCACAAGGATGATATTTTTCTTTTTGAATATATGGAGTGCTAGGTCGGACTTAACTTGGATAATTTTGATTCGGATGTGCCACCACTTGATCAAAATAATCTAAGAGGCAAAAGAAAAGGAGTTGCATAGTTGATGTAATTGACAAAAGTTGTCTACCTATTTATTTATATATAGTTTGTTGTGTCACCACAAGGCTATATACATTTGAAATGGGATCCTTATTCTCACTAGCAAATCTTTAATTAGATTTTGCGAACTATATATATTGAGGGTAATATAGTTTGAAGAAAATAGTGGGAGATACCAATTTAAAACAAGACCTAATTTATTTTGGTAATTAATAAAAAGAATGTATGTTAAAATGTTGTTAATTACAAATTCATTTACAGAATTTTACAATGTCTAAAATTACTATCATTTGCGAAGCATATTAGATGCTAAATTAACCGTAATCAAATTAAACGGATTGGTTAAGGAATTTGAGAATAGTTCTCATAGTGAAAAGCTATCTTATGTCCTTAATACGCCTATCCTCGCAATGGTTGCGCATAATGCTTCGAGGAAGAGATTGCTACTTTTAGAAAGTGGCAAGATGATGCACAATTGGCTCAATCGCATCATGCTCGCATCCACGAGTAACGAGCTTTAGCGTCAAGATGAAACTATGGATGCTCCTACTATATTCCCCGTACATCAAGTAGTTGATGGTGAAGAAAGAAGGACGATAGATATCGACATATCTAAGGAGCTCTTCCGATCTAGAATGGCCAATGGCACTATAAAGATGCATAAAAAGTCCTAAACATTATCAATTTGATTGATCAATTAGGATAACAGTTTTGTCATGGATGGAGAGTTGAGCTAAGATTTGATCTTGTACTCACTCCCTTAACTCCTTTCACAATTGTTGTGAATTTTTCATATGAACAAGCTAGATATCGCCTTTCTTTGATTTGCTTAACATGTTGAAAAATGTTGAGAGTCACTTTCCAACCAAGAAAGACCATGTCTTCACCGGTAGGGGCCAAAGGATCTTCCGAAAAGAAGAACGATTCAAAGAAGGTAAAATGAAGGCGCAAACAAAGGATAATAAGAACAAAACGATCACGGATAGCAAAGGAGTTTGCTTCCACCGTAATAAGCCCGGACACCGAAAAAAAATCATGAGAAGCATCTTGCGAGAGGCTAACCAAAGAAGCTTAGTGAAGTTTCTGCCATAATACGCTTTTGTTCATGATTGAAATAAATTTTTCTTTAAGTCAAGGTTCTACTTGGGTATTGGATACTAACTTTGGTTATCATAAATATAGATTTATGAAAGGACCAAATGTAAGTAGAAAGCTAAACAAATATAAGTAATCCTATGTGTGGGAAATGAAGCAAAGGTTGAAACATTAGCCATAGAAACTTATAGTTTAGCACTGCTTACGGGCAAATCTATTAAGTCAATAAGTTGTTATTGTATTCCAATTCTTGTTAGAAACATTATTTCCATTTTATTGTTGGACAATAAAATCTTTGGTATTATAATTAAGAACAATTGTTGTTCTATTTATAATAATAATGTTTTGTATAGAACGGAAATATTACTTAATAAATTTTGTATACTTAACTTACATGAAAATAATTTTGCATATTGAACAAATTAGTATAAGAAAAGGAGATGATCATTCAAAGAGTTGAATGTGTGTATTTGCTGAAATACAAGTATGAATTATTTGAAAGGTTCAAAGAATTCAGAAGTGAAATAAATTGGCAAAGTATTAAGATTCGTTGATTAGATCAAGGAATAAATACTTGTGCAATAAGTTTCTAGATCATCTCAAATGGTTTTTCTCATAATGGACACCTCATGATACGTAATAATTGATTGATGTATCTGAAAGGAAAAATCATACCTTGTTGAACATGGTACGGTCCAAAATGATTTTACCGACATTCCAAAGATCCCTCAGATCATGTCCTAGAAATGGTCACGCATATCTACGAAAAAGGTAACCTCAAAATTCGGCCCCAAGACTCCATAAAAGTTATGGATAGGGAGGATTCCTAATCTTAAGTATGTTAAGATAAGGGGTTGTCCAACTTATGTGAAAAGGTTTCAAAGGATAAGCTTGGGACAAAATTTGACAAGTACAGATTTGTGGGACATCCTAAAGTAAGTTTAGGGTATATGTTCTATAATCCTACTTAGCAAAAGGTGTTTGTTGCGAAACACGTTGCCTTCTAAGATAAATGTGTTTATCATTGAAGGGGCTAGTGGGAGGATAATAGATCTTGAAGAGTTCAAGAACCACAAAACACTATAAATCAAATAAGAGGAACTCAGTAGATGAATTCCATTGTACCTGGCAAATCGAATCATAAATGAATAGTACCAAGATACCTAGGAGGTATGGATTCATCATGGATGATGATGATGAGGTACGACATGTAAGATGATGATCCGATTATATACGATGAGGTAAGTGTTGTAGACACTCAAAGAAATGGATTGAAGCAAGTTTCTCAAATATGGAACATTCGCTTTTGATGAGGCAATCAAAAGAGTTTGATTTTATCAAAATAAGAATGAACCTAGTGTGTAAAAAGGGTCGGTTAGGAGCATCGTGACATTCCTAGTACTATATGTTGATATACTACGGATAAGGAATGACATACTAATGCTACAATCAGTAAATATAAAGTTGTCTAAACATTCTTCCATGAATGATTTGGGAAGAGCATCTTAATTGGGAATATAAATCTATATAGATAGATTTAAGAGGATGCTCGACTTAACCCAAGGAACGTATATTCATTTGATGCTAAAGTCGTTTAGCATGGCAAACTCCAAGAGATGTCTCTTGTCGATGAGCTATGGAGTGTATCTCTCTTAATAGTCCCCATAGACTCCAAAAGAGAGATCACATGAGTAACTATCATATATGCAATGAAATATACGAGACCTGATGTTGATCAGTCATATTCTGGAGAAGTTCATTGTGAGTCAGTGAAAAACATCTTAAAGATCTTAACCGCACACTAAGGATGTGAGCATACATGGTGGGTCCGAATTAAAACTAGAGGGCTTAATGCACTAAAGTTTTTCGTATGAGACGAAAGATTTACGAAAAATCCACTTTAAGGTAAAGGGTTACCTTGAATAAAGTGGTTTAGTGAATTGAAAGGTTCCAAACAAAAAAAGAGTTCTTTGGTTTAGTGATAAAGACAAAGTATATAGCTATAAATGAAGTCGCAAGTTGATTGTTTGGATTAAAAGTTCATTACGTAACTAGGAATAGTTCCTAAGTCTCATCTTAGATCTAAACATGTGTTGTGGCACTTTCATTTGATTATTAGAATCATTGAAAGATGGGAAATCACTATAGAGATAGTGGACTCTCATGAACAACATTACATATCCATTAACTAAAGCTTATCCAACAAAGCAGGATAATCGTCACTTAGAAGAAGAAGAGTATAAGATACAATGGCGATTGGCTTTTAGTGCAAGTGGAGATTGAAAGTAATATGCACACAAGCCAATCATGTTTGATGATAAAGCATATACTTTGTAACAATCTTATTCATTTATTAATAAAAAGTATTAATTTCTTAAAGGCTTTTAATTATCTACGTGATGCTATTTTATAATATGTGATAAACTCATAGTTTTAAGCAATGCTTTTAGAATAATGATGATGATCATTCTAATGAGATCTAAATTCTTAGAAAGCTTAAAACTAAAATAGTTCCCAATCATTGGATTACTAAATTGGGGATTAGTGAATCCGGATAGATTGGTACATACGTTGCTTGCTCATTGGATGAGGATGATTGATCTCATGATCATTTGTGTGGAGACACTAAAGCAAGTATGTAGGTGCTTATTAGAGAATAAGTTCACTAAACGTGGCTCGCTAAGGAATACCTAATGGAGTTTTACTTGCCTGTCAATAGGAATTCCTGTAGTGATAGTAGTACAAGTAATCCTTGGACTTGAGATCATCATAGAATCTTGTGTATGATGAGTTATACTTTGACTTATTCCTTAAGACCCTTAGGGTATATCAAAGGGTATGCTTGGGTATAATAAGTTGTATATGGAGATAAAGTATGATCAATAAAGAATCTACCACTTCTAATAAAAGAAGAGAAATGTCCTATGTGATTCGATAAATGACAACCCAGTAGTCCTTGGCCAAGGCAGAATAAACTTAGAAAGGAGTTTCTAATTTGCATTATTTGGAGTTGTGCATTTAAGAGTAGAAATACATATAATTAAATAAAATAAGACTTGACAGTAATTCCATGTCTTATATTTAATTGGGACATTGTATGGTGGAAGGATTGAATTGTAGGGTAACTATTTACTCAAAGGTTCTTTAATGATTAATGTTGAAATCTATATTATCTGGAAAGTCGTTGATCGCTAGGGAGGCTTATCCCTATTGTAGAATAAATATTATTTATTTAAATAAATTAATTGTTTAATTTATTTATTTAAATAAGATTAGAATTGTTCTAATTGATTTATTCACAACCGGTTTAATATGGAGAACCTAAAGGGTCACACCATAAAAGGAAGAATAATTATTTAAGAAGTTAATGGCATAATCGTAATAATATGTTATGTATATTTAATTTAATCTATGGTGATAGAATAAATTAAATAGATTAATATTTATTATTTAATATTTTAGAAATATTAAATATAAATTAATAAGAGGAGTCTTATTAATATTATTACAATTATTATTATTTTAATTTCTAAAAAATTTAGGAATTAATTTAATATAAGTACTCTCATTTATTCCTAATTGGATTAGGAAGGAAAATTAGTTAAAGGAGTTTAATTAATTATCCCTAATAAGATTAGGGAGCTTAATTAATTAAAAGAATTTAATTAATTAAATAAATCCCAATTCCTTAATTGTTAAGGTGGGTTGCCCACATCTATAAATAAGAGGAGTCTTATTATGGGTGGGAGGGTTGTTGACTTTTACAACTACGTAATAATTCTAATTTGTTGGAGAGTATGCCCTTTCTATAGAGATAGAAAACTAGGGATGATCCAATACCCATTATTCTTGAAAATTCTTTTTCCTTGGTGGATCACCTCTAGAGGCCAAACATTTGGGTGGCTAACGTTGATCAAAGGAAGGAACCAAACCCGGTGGATTCAAGTTGAACGCGAAAAGGATTGGAGGTGAACTTGTACCTGAGGAAGCTCGATCTTCGAGGGTATGATTTTATTCTTTATCTTTTCGTTTAATTAATAATTGTGCATAAAGGGTGATTCGGGTATATGGTTTGTAAATTTTTAAACTCTGATTTTTACACGTTTCCGCACTTTTATGTAATTTGATTGCGTTCTTGAATATTACAAACCCAACAGAGTGTTACATCAGTACTACCTTGTTGAACCATTTTCACGACCAAAAACACTATCAGTAATGAATTAGATCCAATCAAACTCACCTCCTAAGCGTTGACTTTAGTGTTCTTCAATAGATGAAGAACACCAATAGTGACGGTTCTTGTCACCATAGAGTCTTTTAGCGACAATTAGTTGAAAAATAATATAAATAAATAGAAATAAATATTAAATAATTATTATAAATTCATAATTAATTTCTAAAATACATTTTAAATTATAATAAATAATTTTTAATATTTTAACATAAAATATTATTAATATTTAATTTATTTAAATATTAATGATAATGAAATTATTTAATAATGCTATTAAATAAATTAGTAAAAATAATAATAAATTATTTTAAATAATAATAAATTATTTAAAAATAAAACTAATGATTTAAAATTCATTATCAATAATAGTAAATTATTTGAAAATAATATTGATGGTTTAAAAATCATTATGAATGATTATTAATTATCTAAAAATAGTATTACTGGTTTTAAAATCGTTTTAATTAATAATAAATTAACTAAAATAAATATTAATTATTGAGAAGTTGTTTTAAGATTCTAGAAATTGATATAAATAATAATTAAATTATTTAAAGTGATATTTGAACTTTTAAACAAAATTTATTATAAAAATAATTCGATAGTTAATTGATTAAGTTATAAAACATAGAATGGACATCAAATACAACCCAGACACTAATAGTTTGTCTAGTTATTAGCTGAGATTATTTCTAATGACTGATATAAACATATTTAGGTTGCGTATACAGCTTGAATAACATAGGATAAGTATTCTCCGAGCAGGGAAGTTTTCCATATACATTTAATTTTTGTATTAAATGTGCTTGTTATATTGATGCTAAATAAACATGTTTAAAAGTATGTTATTTAAATATGTCATGTCTTATTGTTCAAGAATAACCAAGTCATATGAACTGTTATTTGCGTAAAATGTATTTGTTTTGATATCAAAACATAGAATGTGGTAAAACCAATGTTGTTTGGTACAAATATATACTGATACTATTATGATCAACAATTATACACTGATTAGGGTTCTATGACTGACATTTATAGTAATGATCGGGGGTTAATTAAAAGGATGATATGCATACTCCTAGGATGTTTGGTTGAGAAAATCAACTCGGGTTGCTAAGTCTATATGACTGAGAGTAATTTGTAATGTGCGGGGTTTGGCAAATAAACCTCAGTATATATACTTGGAAAAACTTCTGAACTATATGTTCATCTATTTCAGTCATAGTGTGAGTATATAATACACATTTCTTAATCTTGTTGAGCCTTTTAAAGCTCATCCCTTGCAAATATTATTTCCCTTTACAACTGTGACTTATATCCTTGGAAGTTCAAGTGTGCACTCTTGTGGCTAGAGAAGATTGTAATAGTTTAAACTATTTCTGTTCTATTAGACTTAATTATAATAATTTAATTTTGGGATCATGTATTAAGTTTTGTTTTAGTTATGTAAATTAATTAGTTTTCGCCTTTTTGAAGAAAAGCCAGAATCAAGTACAATATTAGTATGAACTGTTTACCTGAATGAGGGTATTCAATGATTGAGTGAGTTTTGTAAGCACTGAGGTTGCACCCCTCGATTCCAAGAACAATCTTGTCATTGGTACTGTGAATATCGGATGGATAGGAATTATTGATACAAAATAAATATATGTAAGATTATAAATCTATACATCTAAGTGATAATATTCATCATGATAATTGTTCTGACGAGAACTAATATCTGTTATGAATACTATGAACCTTGGATTGATAGAGATTATTATCTTACATAATGTTTACGTGAGCACCAAATCTACTACATTATTAGAATCATGATATGCATACTTGGTGTTGTGGTTAACAAATTTATAACTTCTGGGTGTGTTAATTTTTGCTTAGTTGGGTTGCTGGAGAATGAACTGTGAAGTAGGGTATGCAACTGTAATGTGTTTTTTTATTCTGCAGTTAATGATATATTGACCTAACCTAGTTTAGTATATATGATAAGATGTTAATCATATTATATGATGTAATAACAGATTGTAGTGCATTGTAATACCAAATATGACGATTGTAAGTTATTACTTAACAAGTTATATAACGATTGAAACTCGATGTTTGTAAGAGTTAGAGGTGAGAATTGAATGCTAAAGCTTTACATTATATGTTAGTGAGTTTTTAGATTCATGTTATGTGGTTGACCAATATGGTTAGACCTTAAGTTAAAGGTTTTAACTTAACTAAGATGGTGAATTGAACATATAAGGTTAATGATAGTATAACTAATCGATATTGCGATTCTAATGGTATATGTAGGGTATTTGGCAAACGTGTGTTATAATTGTATAGCTTACGCACAAGGCAAACTCCTAAACCTTATTCTTATGTTGAGCAAGTTTCTTGTCTCTATTTTGTTTACAATTATTCAAGTTCTTGTATCCTAATTCTTTTACATTGAGCAAATTTCATATTTCTAACCTGATATCGTTATGAAAGTTTCTTATCTTTAATCTTTTATTGAGAAAGTTCCTAAATTTTGTTTCTTGCTATTCAAAGCATAAAATTTTCAAGTTCATTGTCCCAAATGAGTTTTTCTAACTCTTTTGGATGTAATACTTTTGATATACAATGTTTATTCAATTGTATTTTGTTAACATTCAATCTTTGATTTAAATATCGTTGTTCAATCTTATATTATCATGTTGAACCTTCGAATGGCTAATAAACCTTTATTGATTTGACTAGTCTATAGTTGATGAGTGTTCTAAAATTCTAGAACCACTGTTAAGCTAATTCAAACTAAATTTTCTTTAGTGCAGAAATCCTAAAGTCAAATTGAGAAGAACAACCCTAATATAGGGTATTATGTACGCTTTAGCATTTAGATGTTTATGCACAATACATGGTATGAAGGGCTGATCCCCCTAAGTACGAAAGAAAAGGTTCGTATAGTCTAATGACTGTTAAAGGTTGAGGTAGAAATACTTAGTAACCTTGGGACATAGTTCATGGTCTTAAGACCTTCAGATATAAATCTCGAACTTGTTTCCTAATCTTGATTCGAAGAACGATCTTAATTATTCAGTATTCATTGCTTACTCTTATGTTATTGCTATTGTCAGCATTATATTAGTGAGCAATTGTTTGCTCACTCTTGCATTTAACACTGCAGCTAAAGTTGAGAAAGTTGACGAGCCATTTTCTAGCAAAGGCAAGGGAAAGATGTCCAATTAATGAAGACTTTATTGGGAGATTGCATATTTAAAATTTGATGTTGAAAGTAAATATTCATGATTATATGTAAAGTCCTTAAAAGAATACATGTACAAGGACTTAGTGATAGATCAAACTTGTTAGGTTGATCTGGTCTTTAATGTTTATCATTCTGTAAATGAATGTATAGAAGAAAAGATCAAAGTTGTTAGGTTGATCGATGTTTTGAAATGTAATAAATAGGATTCAAATGAATCGTAGCCTATCAAGATGATTAAGAGATTGCAGAAGACAAGGCAGAATTGTAGAGCATCAAGGATCGTAGTGTATCTGCCTTGAAGGACCTCTCCAAAGTCGTAGAGTGGTCCAAACGCCTGCCGAGCCAACTCAGAAATCATAGTGCGCTCTCAGAAGCGTAAAGTCTGCAAGTCAAGCAAGTGAAGATCGTAGTGGACCAGTACTTAAGAGAAATCGTAGTGTTCTCATCTATCAGCACCAGATCAAGTACCAAAGTGGCAAGACACCACGATCATGATCGTAGTGTATCATCTGTCTACATCAGAAGTATCGAGCCTTGTCCATTTGTTTAATAATAAAAGTTAACAAATGTGGAATGGATTATAGACGTTGAGAGTATCAAGAATCCCAATGACACAATAATCATCCTTAGTATGTAACAAAGAAGCGTATTGAAGAAGCTAAGGAAAGTACTATGGGTCAGCAAAAAACACCTTTTTCGGTGTTAGGTGAGATAGCAGTCTTTTGTGTCAGTGGGCCAGTCTGCTAATCAGAAGTTGTGCAGAAAGTCTCCATCAAAGCTCAGAAATGTCAAATGCATTTAATGCTTCAACGGATACATTTCAAAGGCATCATATATACAAAACATCAATAGATGAAAGAATCAAGCAAGTACTGAACAAAAATGTTGAAGAACACTCAACACTCAACTCTATAATCTGAAAAAGAAAGCTTGCTCAGCTACTTAGTTCTTTCGAATTCAAGCTTAACAGTAACTGAGTAGAACCATTCAAGAACTCAACTACCATCAAGTGAAGGAAGAAGTTCCAAGTTAGAAGGACTTGAAAAGTTCTAAGTGAACTGAGAAGCACCAAGTCTGCTGGACTTGAAGAGTGTAATAGTGAACTAAGAAGTTCCAAGACTGCTGGTCTTGAAGGAATATGTGAGATTCAGAAGTTGTAAAGATATCCTTATTGGATTTCTTACTCAAGGAGTAGAAGAGTGGACTAGGAGCTTTGAATGCTCTGAATCACTTAAAATCTCTGTGTCCCCTATATTCTTGCATAACTGTTATAACTACCATAACTGCTTTACTCCTATTAAGTCATTATATCTTGAAGAGAAAATAAACAAATCTTAATTCCGCTGTGTTTAAATCATTATCAAAACTAATAAGCATTTTGTTTAAAAGAAGTTTGAAAATATCTATTCAACTCCCTTCTAGATAACTATTGTGCCTCTGGGAACTAACAATTAGTATAAGAGCATATTCTATCAAATAGCTTACTAAGCTCAAATAGATCTAATGGCACATCTGATAAGCAAATCAAAGACTGGAGGAGATAGCAAGCCACTTATGTGTAATAAAGATACATTCGCCAATTGGAAAAGTTTGTATGCAAGCTTACATGGATTCAATAGATGAAGATCTATTTGAAACTGTTCAAAATGGGCCCTACATTCCTATCGAGCTTTCTCTTACTGTAGATAACCCAAACATAATTTAGATCAAGGTCAAAGAATAATGGACTGACAACGAAAAGAAAGTTGTCCAACTCGACAAAAAGGCCAAGAATATTTTGTTCCAATCTTTAGAAGATGACCTGTTTGAGAATGTGGTCAATAGCAAAATAGCAAAGGAAGTATGGGAAGCTTTGCTCATCATGCATGGAGGAACAGAAGAAGTCAAAGAAAATAAGCAATCTCTCTTGACTCAGCAATATGAAATGTTTGCACACATTCAAGGAGAAAATGGCACTTCCACCTACGAAAGATTCAATGTACTACCCAACTCTCTCTGAGCCTATGGAAAGATCTAACCAAATAAAGATCTAATCATAAAGTTTATGAGAGCTTTACCTAACAGGTGGGATGCCAAAACCACTGCCATTAGAGAGTCAAAGAATCTCCATGAAATGACTATTCAATAGTTATATGACGACCTTCTCACATATGAACTGGAGCTGACTCAACGAGCAGAAACTCTATCTGAAGGAAGAAAGAAGGATAAAGGGGTTGCTCTCAAAGGAACATATAAAATATCCAAAGCGAACACTAAAAATGACTCTGAATATGATGAAGATGATGATGAGGACTTTGCTATGCTGGTAAGAAGACTCAGAAGGTTCATGCGTCAAGGAGTAAATAAATGACTTATGCTACAACTGCAAAAATCCTGACCATTTCATTGCAAACTGCAACAAGCCTCTCAGAGAAGAACTCAAGAAAAGATTAAATTTAAAGAAAGAATTCAAAGGCAACAAGAGGCTCCAGAAGAAAGATAAAGGTCTTGTGGCTGAAGTGTGACGATTTGATTGTTTGAATTGTGATTCTGGAGACAGAATCCTTATAAGGAGGGAAGGATGTAACGATCCAAAATTTCAAGTTGTAATATTAAATATTTATTGAATAATATAAATATTTATTTGATGTGTCTATTATTGAATTGATGGAATAAATAATTATTGATGCGGTGGTCGTTAATAAATATTTGTAAATCTAAATTTATTAGATAAATTCTAAGTCTAATTAATTTATAATTTAGAGATTTGTATTAGATAATCTGAGATTCGAGAGACAGATTTGGGTTCCAGCAGTACAGGAGGTTAAAGAAGATATTTTGATGGAAGCTCATAGCTCTAGATATTTGATTCATCCGTGAAGTACGAAAATGTATCAAAATTTGTTGCGTCATTTTTGGTGGCCGAACATGAAAAGAGATGTTGCAGAATGCGTTGCGAAGTGCTTGACATGTCAGAAAATGAAGGTTGAGCATCAAAGACCAAGTGGATTACTTCAACCGTTGGAGATACAGGAATGGAAGTGTGAGCATATTATAATGGATTTTGTGGTAGGTCTTCCAACGACTCAGAAAGGATACGATGCGATATGGGTGATAGTGGACAGATTAACAAAATCTGCACACTGTTTGATAATAAAGATTAAATTTAATCTTGATCAGATGGCAAAACTATACGTTAAAGAGATCGTCTCAAGATATGGAGTTCTAGTATCAATTGTATCAGATAGAGATCCGAGGTTCACATCAAATTTCTAGAAGAAACTTCAAGAATGTATGGGAACGCAACTAAAAATGAGTACAATATATCATCCGGAAATCAATGCGCAAAGCGAAAGAATGATCCATACGCTTGAAGTTATACTCAGAGTGTGCATCATGGATTTCAAAGGAAACTGGGATGATCATCTACTGTTGGTGGAATTTGCATACAAAAACAGTTATCACGCAAGCATTGATATGTCGCCGTACGAGGCGTTATACGACAGAAAGTGCAGAACCCCACTATGTTGGGATGAAGTTGGAGAATGACAACTATTAGGCCTAGAACTGGTTCAGCAGATCGCTGAAGTTATCAAACTCATCAGAGCAAGACTGGTAGTTGCTCAAGATCGATAAAAAAAGTATGCTGATCAACATAGGCAGAGTCGTGAGTTTGAAGCAGGAAATTTTGTATTCCTGAAAGTTTCTCCTTGGAAGGGAAAGATTCATTTTGGCAAGAAAGGCAAGCTCAGCCTGAGGTTTATTTGACCTTTTGAAGTATTATGAAGAGTGGGAGAGGTGGCTTACGAAGTAGCTTTACCTCTAGAATTACAGCATGTGCACAATATTTTTCATGTGTCAGTATTGCGACCGTATAAACCCGATTACAAGCATGTGATTGAGTATGAACCGTTGCAGTTCAGTAAAGATTTATCTTACGAAGAGATTCCTATCCAGATAGTTGACAAGAAAGAACAAGTGCTTAGGAATAAAGTGATACCTTCTATAAAGGTAATATGGAGAAACCATAATGTCGAAGAGGCTATGTGGGAACTTAAAGCTGATATGATAAAGAATTATCCTGAGTTATTTGTTTAGTCTATGTCTTTGATTCTGGGGATAAAATCTTTGTAAGTAGGGGAGAATGTGATAATTTGATTGTTTGAATTGTGATTCTGGGGACAAAATCCTTGTAAGGAGGGAAGGATGTAACGATCCGAAATTTCAAGTTGTAATATTAAATATTTATTGAATAATATAAATATTTATTTGATGTGTCTATTATTGAATTGATGGAATAAATAATTATTGATGCGGTGGTCGTTAATAAATATTTGTAAATTTAAATTTATTAGATAAATTCTAAGTCTAATTAATTTCTAATTTAGAGATTTTTATTATAACATGAGATGTTATATTGTGACTAGTAATTTAAATGATATATTAAATTATTAAATAAAGTTATAATGAAAAGTATAATTTTGTGATATTTGTTAAAATGCTATATTTAATTAAAATATAGTATGTGATTAATGTAATGGGTTAGTGTTGGATATGGAATTCAAATAAATAATATGTGATTATAATTATAAATTAAAATAAATTAAAAAGGATTTAAATTAGTTTTTTGCAAAACAAGGCTTAAGTATTTTAATTCTTTAAAATTTAAATGGTTTGCCAAACAAGCCTTATAGCTCTTGATATTTCTAATTTTTGAAATTTAATAAAATAAACAAAATAAATAAAATAATAAATATAATATATACGTTAATTTGATAACTGATATAACTATTAAGGCCGTATCAGTTTTGTGTTTTGCTATTACGCATACTAATTGGATATTAACCTAGCTCTTGTTTATACGCATTCTTGTTTGCAAAGCTTGAGAGTTGAGAGAATTTGAGAGAGAAGGATTTTATAGCAGCAAATTCCAGTGATTTTTAGCAAGGATTATTTTAGAAATTAAAGGTATGTTCCATAATCTCTATATTATAAGCATGTATATGAGTTTTACGACAATAATTTTCATACTCTGTGAATTTTATAGAATTGATGTTCTTGAATTAGTTATGATGGTTTCCTGTTTCTATGATGGTTAGATATTACGTCTAAATATTAATTTCATGCTAAGTTTGGTTTACAGTAGAAGAAAATTTTTGACAGTATATGTATATTTTCATATATAGCTATGTAAGTATCAATTTTGATGGTCAAATTGCATGCTAAGATGTTAATTGACGTTTATTTATGCTAGTTTGTTGAGATACGAACATAACATAATTTGAATGAGATGATTTGGTCATGTATTGAATTCACAGTGATGATTTTTAGGATGAATGTCAAGAAAATTGAGTTTTTCATGAAAACATGAAAATTGAGAAAATTAAATAGTTTTAGTTGTTGTTAAATTATGCTAAGTGATTGTATATGTTAGCAATCATGTCTATGATAGTTGTATATTTATTTTATGTGTTATTATCACTGTTTGGTGGGTGAAATTCGTGTTAGTTGGCTTAAGAAAAGTGCTGAAGTTTGTTCTACAAAACTGAGTTCTCATGTCATCGCAGCGTGGCTATGCTACCGCATCATCCTGAAGATATAAAATCTGCGCGGCAGTCGCGCTTGATTGCCCATTTTCGTATTAATCAAGTCTTCTAATTCTGCAGACTTTGGTCATTCTTTGTAGCTTAGTTTAAGGTTATGGTAATGTGTCCAACATGTAATAACAAGGCTAGAACAGAGTTGTGAATTCAAATTGGAAAAAAATGATTAGTAAATTTCGAACGCATTATGTGATAACTTAGTATACACATTGAATGTTAGGCAAGTGTTGCGAAGTAAACACTTAGAATTTCTGAAATGTAAATGGTAAAGAAAGACTTTTGCTAAAATGGTAAGTTTAGCTAGAAATGTACATGTTATGGTATGTTAGCATGTCTAATAGATAATGTGGTTCTAAACCAATGTGTAGGTGAACGTGAGTTTAATATTGTAGCTTACGCTCGAGGCAAGTTTCTAAACCCTATCTTTTTACATTGAGAAAGTTTCTAACTCTACACTTTCGTTGAGTTAGTTTTATTACAATATTTTGTAACTTTATTCTTTTTATTGAGCAAGCTTTCTATCTTAGCTATTGTTGAATAAGTCACTTGTTCCTAAAGTTTATTCAAGTAAACTTTAACTCTAATGTTATTTGAAATTCTCATTTGGTTTATTCATTCTAACTTGTTTATAGTTAAGCAAGTTTCTTAAACTCTATTATTGTATAATGAACATAACTTTTGAACTCTCGTCTCTATTATTAAACTGTTTTAATTCCTTGTATGAGTTAATACCATGTTGAGTAAGTTTTTAGTTTCCAGCTTGCTATCAGTTAATGTACGTTCAGTAATTTCATTTTCTAATGTTATAAGATCCTAATCGTAGCTTATTTATTGTTCAAGCAAAGGTTTACCATTTTATTCATTTTGTTGAATACTTATACTTTATAGTTGCTTCAAGCATAAATTTAATATATATAATCAGTTCACTTATTATTCTCAATTGTTCTATGTTATATTGTTATTAACAACTGTTGTGTAATCAAACACCATTGATTCAACTAGTTCTCTAGTTGATGTTCGTTAAACTTCAAATTACCCTTGACAGCTTATCCAAACCAAACTTTCTTTGGTGCGGACTTGTACTCTAAATACTGAGATGAACAACCATATTATTAATAGGGGATACTTTACGCTTAGCGTTGAAATGTTTGTGCATAATACATTGTAAGAAGGGTTGATCCCCCTAAGTATGAGGAGTCCTTATAGTTTTATGACGGTTAAAGTTGTAGTTGAAAGATTACTCGCAATTGTGGACATAGTTCATGGTTTTACGACCCTCAGTTATGTATATCCCATATTTTGGATTCCAGTTTTTGATTATTATTGTTAGAGTACTATTCAGTCTTGATGAGCCTATTTGTTGGCAGTTATTTTTTTTATACTCTTGTTGATTCGTTATTATATCTTGTGAGCAATTGTTTTTCTCACTCTTGCATATTGATATACTCATTGCAGCTAAAGTTGAGAAGGTAGATGTGCCTTCAACTAGCAAAGGAAAGGGAAAAATGTACAAGTGATGAAGAATTGTAATTTTGATTATTGTTATGATATTAGACTTTTAAACTTGATGATAGAATTTTATATAATGATGTAATAATTTATTTTCGCATTGAAATGATGATTAAAGGTTAGATAACCTGGGATGTTTTTGGATTTATGACGTAACCCTATTTAAAGGGAGGATTATGGTTTAAATATTATTTTATTTGGGTAGATTGTATGAATGTATGAAAAGTGAGCACCAAATCTTGTGGGAATGAAGTACCTAGATTTGGGGGTGTCACATGGAGGATCGTGGAGTGACTCAGATAATGACTCAACTCCCGAATCTGGAGATGATGAAGATCCTCAAGTGGCAAATCTTTGTCTGATGGCCAAAGATACAAAGGATAAGTTGAAATCTGACATACATGAAGTAAGTATAGATGAGGTATTTGACTTTAACTCTCCCAATGTAGACATGGATGACTTAAGAACTGCTCTACATGGCATAACATCTAATCTGCATCAATACATGAAATGGTGCAGAGTTCTGTCCAAAGATTATTCTCTTCATTAAAAGAGAAAGAGAAAGTTCTTGAAGAACTAGAAACAACTCTTCTAAGTACTAACTCTCTCTCCAAATTTGAAGCTGAGAATAAGTTCTTAAAATAAACCAATGAACTTAATGCACAAAGAGAGTCAAGTCTGACCTCTAAAATTGAGGAACTAGAAAAGAACAATCTCTACATGGAATAAATCCTCTTCTTCCATGGACTCCCTGATCTCCAGTCAGAGAAGTGTATCTGACAAAATAAGTTTAGGTTTTGGGAAACCCACCTTAGAACCATATGTGGAAAAGATAAAGGCAACTAACACTAGTAATGTTTCAAGTTTTAGTAGAAGCATTACATTTGTGAAATCCTCACAAAAGGAAGAACCAGTCCAATCCTCTTCTTCAGATCCAACCTATGTTCCTAGGAATAAAGGATCTCATGCTGGCCTAGGTTTCAGAAGAGATAAGAGTAACTCAGTCTCTACTATCCAACCTCATAGGGTCGTAGATTTGAGTAAAATCGACTCCACGAACCAACTGGGAAGGAACAGTAGAGTTAAGCCTTACTCTTCACGAATCATGAAACATAAGGACACATGTAAAAAGGAAAATAAGTATAAAGGAAGGATTGCTAAAAGACCACATAAGTACAAATGGAGGAAGAATCCACACACACACAAGCATGCATCATATTAGATGCTTTGTATGTAATAAGACTGGTCATAAGGCTGCAATATGCTACCATAATCCTATGCATGTGAAACCCAAAATTAAGCAAATTTGGGTTCTCAAGGGTACAAACAAAGTAGGACCCATGCACGTATGGGTACCAAAATAAGAGTTTTATCTTACCATAGGAACCAAGATCCACGATCACAACCTGGTATCTAGACAATGAATGCTCAAGGCACATGACAGGGAACAAAGCTCTTCTGTCTAACTTCGTAGAAAAGGAGGGTCCATCAGTCATCTTTGGAGATAATGGCTCTGGCAAGACAAGAGGATTTGGCTTAGTTGGGAATGGAGCATTGCCCTTCAGTAAAGTGGCTTATGTGGAAGGTTTACAACACAATCTTCTGAGCATAAGCCAACTCTATGACAAGGGTCATCAAGTTACTTTCCTCAATAATCAATGTCAAGTCAGAGATCTGAAGACATCCTCTATAAAGCTGACTGGAACAAGAGAAGGTAATGTCTATACTGTCAATCTTGATCAACTAATCTCAGACGAGACGATATGCTTTCTGGCTAAAGCATCTTAAGAAATGAGCTAGTTATGGCATAGAAGATTGTCTTATCTCAACTTCAAAATCATGTCTAAAATGGCCTCCAAGGATCGAGTACCAGGCTTACCCAAGTTTAGCTTCGTTAAAGAAAGGCTATGCAATGCCTGTCAACTTGGGGAACAGACTAGAAGCTCATTTAAGAGCAAATCCGTTAACTCAATTGACAAACCTCTATAGCTGCTTCACATGGATCTATTTTGACCAATTCCAATAACGAGCCTTGGAGGGAAGAGATACTCATTGGTCGTAGTGGATGACTACACCAGATTCACATGGGTGTTCCTTCTAAACTCAAAAGATGAAACTATCTCCCAATTTATCAAAATATTCAGACTAGTGATGAACGAGAAAGAGAAGAAAATCAAGGCTATAAGGAGTGATCATGGCAGAGAATTCGACTTCTTCGAGATGGACAAATTCTGCATAGACAATGGCATCAGTCACAACTTCTCAAATCCATGAACCCCTCAATAAAATGGAGTAGCTAAGAGAAAGAACAGAATGTTGATAGAGGCTAGAAGAACTCTACTAGTAGCTACCTATCTGCCTGAATACTTCTGGGCCGAAGCTGTCAACACTGCATGCTACACTCAGAACAGATCGCTTATACACTCTACGATTAAGAAGACTCCCCACAAACTGTAGAAAGGAAGAAAGCCAAATGTTAGCTACTTCCATATATTCTATTGTGCATGCTACATTCTCAACATTGGGAAGCAATATCTTACAAAGTTCCAACCCAAGTCAGATGAAGGAATCTTTCTCAGATATGCCACAGATAGTAAGTCTTATAGAGTGTTCAACAAAAAGATATTAAGTGTTAAAGTCTTTGATCCACATCATTTTTGATGAAACAGACTTAGGTAAAACAGTGCCTCGAGACACTACAAATGACAATTCAGATGAAGTCGTCGAGCTCAACACCACGATCATAGTTCCAGAAAATGAAATCGTCGAGCAAGAAGAGGAGATCGTAGAGAGAACTATGCAAGACAACGAACCTCCACATTAAGAAGCTAAAATTAATCTTGAAGGTCTCAGACAAGAAGGCATCAGGACAGATGTTCCAACAGAAAATAGATGGGAAAGAGATCACACTCAAGACTTAATCATTGGAGACCCAAATGCTATTGTCAAAACAAGAGCCGCCACCTAAAATAAGTGTTTCTATCTGAGCTTTATATCACAAATGGAACCTAAGAAAATAGAAGATGCTATGGAAGACTCAAACTAGATAGAAGCCATGTAGAAAGAACTAAATCAGTTTGAAAGAAGAAAAGTATGGAGATTAGTTCCAAGACCAAAGAGTCATCCTGTCATTGGCACCAAGTGGGTCTTCAGAAACAAGATGGATGAAGATAGAGTAATAACAAGGAATAAGGCAAGACTAGTGGCCAAAGGTTTCTCTCAAGAAGAAGGCATTGACTACGACGAGACCTTTTCACTTGTTGCCAAATTAGAAGCCATCAGAATATTTCTTGCCTTTTCTGCTCAAATGAAATTCAATGTTTTTTAGATGGATGTCAAAAGTGTATTCCTGAATGGTGAACTTCAAGCAGAAGTATATGTGGAACAACTGATAAGTAGATTTTATACCTACTTATCTGGTATCTCTGTTACTTGAATTAGTTGCTTAATCTCATGTTTCTTAGTTACTTTTCATGCATTTTGTGTTTGTTTTGTAGATTATATGCTAGGGAGCTTTGATTGCAAAGAATTGGTATGAAATCACAAAGAAAAGAAATCCGAACATCATTTGGTATTTTCTATTCTTGGCTTGGAACTTGGATTATATTGTAGAGCTTCTTCTTAGCTTTCCAGAACATCTTGAATCATTCCAATCGGAGTTCGAATGCATGAATTATGACCTTTGTACCAACGGATGTTGAACTTCACTATTTTGGGTGACCATTTACATAACAGCCACTTCAAATCCAATTTCAATATTGCTCCAGTCTTTATTTCAAAAACCTCAAAGAATGAAAGTTGTAGATCTATGTCTCCTCCTTCCAGAACATCTTGAATCATCCAAATCGAAGTTAAGACAAAGAAGTTATGTCCATTTTCCCAAAGGACGTCAAAGAAGAAAAAGGACCCTCGCCGAGGCGGGGGTACAACCTGAAAAACTGAAGCCTAGCCCACCAGGGCTGGCCTAGTTAGTGTATAAACACCCGTCGGGGCGGGGGTATGCGCAGAAAAGTCATTTTTTGTCCGAATTTGAGTCCAGTAAGGATTGGTTAGATCCGATTGACTCAAGAACTTCCAAGAGGACTTAAAGACATATATAAAAGCATATAAAAGGAGGAGAGAATACATAGATTAGAGGAGGGAGAGAGGATTCCATTATATTAGATTAGAGTAGAATAGGAGAAAACACTAGTTCATATGAGATTTGGAGATTGAAGCACTTGGAAGCCATTGGAGATCCAGATCAAGAGCGAGACGGAGGATGATTTTGCCGACCAAAGATTCACATCTTTTCATTAATCTTATTCTTATCTTTTAACGTGTATTCAAGTGTGGATTCTTAGTTTTAATTCAATGAACTAATTCTTTGTTTGAGATTATAATGGATCTTAATGTGTAGTTTATTTTAATATGATTCGCTATCAATTATTATGTTCTATTGTGAGGATTGTCTATTGTGATTTGGACTTAATTATTTAATTGATTTGCCATCAATTACCGTGATAATCTATATCAACTCGAGAGATGAAGTATAGATTTAGATCTGATCATGATAGCATGTGTTTGTGATTTTTGCATAGATGGAATTCATGATTCGTGTTTAGGATAGAGATATGCCTTTATGCCATATGTAATCTTATAGAGAACTTGTGCTTTAAATCCTTTTTAATTGTAATTCACATAGAGATATAATGGATTAGTTAATTAGGGTGTCTTGCTTAATTATATCATCTGTGGATTTAAGTGAGTATGAGTATTATGCATCGAGAGATGGTTTTATCTGCTTTAGTGTTCTTGATTAACAATTCAGAATAGAGAATAATTGATGAGAAGTGTGTTAACTTAAATGAAGTAATAAGTGAAGTTGTGATTTTAAAACTCCGTAA
Organism: Panax quinquefolius; assembly: GCA_020205615.1. Classification (NCBI taxonomy): domain Eukaryota; kingdom Viridiplantae; phylum Streptophyta; class Magnoliopsida; order Apiales; family Araliaceae; genus Panax; species Panax quinquefolius. The sequence continues at coordinate 123,190,910 of CM035156.1, read as the reverse complement.
TCTTAATTTAACTAGTGGAATTTAATAGTAGTTTAATTATATAATTTGAAATTCATTTGTTTAAATAAGATTGAGTTGGCTACGGGTTAGTACTTGATGATTTTTATTAAACAATTCCTCGTGGGAACGATACTCTACTTTCACTTTATTACTTGTTGACCATGTATACTTGCGTGTTGTGCATAATTAGATTTTACCCAATAAGTTTTTGGCGCCATTGCCAAGGAATTAGTTAATATATTTTTGCCAATATTAGCTTCAATCAAATTAGTCTTAATTTAAACATTTTTTTCCTTTTTATTTAATTATCTTTTTATTTTTCTTTCTTTTCAGGTACCATGGCGGAATTTAATTATCAATGGTCGTATAAGAGAATGACTCAGCCAAGGGGAGCGGGGATTGATGGTCGCAATGCATTTTCTGGATTATCAGCACAACTTGAGACACTTTCGAGGAGGTTGGACGTTGTTGCAGCCCAACGTAATCGAAGGATAGTAGTTACTTGCAATTATTGTGCTGGTAATCATCCGAGTCATCAATGCACCGTAAGTTTTGGGCCGAGACAACATGGTGGTGAATACCTCAACGATTATACATATGCTAATTATCATCAAGTTTTGGGCTATCACCCGGATTCGTCATGGAGCTATACTTATGAAGACCAATACTACGCTCCAAATCCAACATACACGCTAGAATTTTCATGTAAACCTCCATTTCCACAAGAAGAAAAGTCAAATTTAGAGGAATTACTATCAAAGATCATAGCAAACCAAGAGGAGAGGATGATGAGTCAAGAAATATCGACCCACAATTTTCAGCACCAGATGGAACAACTCATCACCACTTCAACCCATGGTCCTCAATACATGGATTCTAAAACTAAGACAGATAATTCAAGGTTGGAAGAATTGTTGTCTAAGTTCGTAGCATCAAATGAGGAGAAGAGGATTAATCAAGAGCGGACATTTCAGAATCAAGAGATAGCAATTCAAAATCTGCAGAACTAGATGGATCAAATGCTCAAAGCCTTGAACAAATGTCCTCAAAAAAATTGGTGTTATGCTTTGGATTCCAAAATTGACGGAGTGCCCGAACCAAATCTACATCTTGATGAGACACGAGATGTTGAAAAAGAGGAGACAAGTGGGAATAATTAAAATAAGGTCGGTGAAGAACTAAGTATGTGTACCAATGAGGATGAGCCGATGTTATTAGTGCCCCAAGTTCCTTCTCAGCTAAAGATCAAGGGTCCAGTTAGATTTGTAAAACCGTGACCACTTGGTAGTCATGTCGTCGGCAAAGCTCTTTATGACATGAGAGCTAGTACAAAGGTAAAGCCATGGTGGGATGAGGAGGATAAGATAGAAGAAGAGCCTGTTGTTCTTGCCAAGCCTTAAAGCCCCAATCGAATCATAAGCTCAACGAATGAAAAAGCACCTGGTTATTCAAAATTTTCAATTGGGCACTTATTTAAACAAAGCATGCTAGGTGACTTTAATTCGATAGCCATCATAAATGGGAACCTATCAAAAGTTATAATATTTCTGATGGATGGAGGGTTCCTCAATCATAAAAGAGGAATTGGATAGCGTTGACCAGACAAAGTCAGGCTGAAAAACTGTAATTCAAGCGCTAATTAGGAGGCAACCCAATAATTTTTATATTTATATGCTTTACTAGTTTATTTAGTAGATCGGAATTAATTTGCTTATTAAGTTCTCTTACCAATCCAAAGTGTTATTCTAATCCATGTTGTCTCTCTTCATTGCAAGTATTGGAGGTTCAATGGACAGGCAAAAGAGTATGGAAAGGTTATGCAAGTCAAATTCAAGTGTGGTGCCCAATTTATTCCATGTGCCTAACCTATTCTCCAAACTTAGCAGACAAGGAAGAGGATTGCTATATTTTCAGGGAAGTCCTCTGCTTTACTTTTTTCTATTTCAGCCATTGAGGACAATGTCTAGTTTAAGTTTGGGGGCATTTTAGTGTCGTATTGCATATAGTTGGTTATTTACATTGTAGTTCGTTATGTTTACGGGTTATTTACATTTAGTTTTTGCATTCAATTTTTTGTTTAAAATTAAAAAAATAAAATAAAAAATAAAAAATGAAAAATTTCAAAAATAGTAGTTAGTTTATTATGTTTATATAACATTTAGTACATCTTGCTTGAGTCCATCTATTTCATATTTACAGTTTGTTTTGGCCAATAATGAGATTGGAATTGGGTAGACAAGTATAGTACTGACTATTATAGCTTTGATGTGATTTCTTGTTATGAATTGAATCTTTTTCTGTTTGAAACTGGTATAATAAGGATAGCACAGTAAAAATAACTTGTTGATTGATTGAGTTTAAATTGATACATAATGGGGTTCTAAAGGATAATGCTAGTTTGAATTAAAGAATGACAAGAATAAGTAGTAATGACTAAAGTTAGACAAGAACCTAAGTTTGAGGGAATATTTGGGGTATATAAGCTATATAAAAAAATAGAAAAAAAAGTATGAATAAACACCGTGGCATGTTTGTCAAGTTTTGTGGCCTTTGTTACTTAAGTAAGTAAGCCCGGGGGGATTGTCTTTACACCTAGCGCCCTAATGTCTTAATGGTCTGGGAGTCATTGGTCAAAAGATCATTAAGGTAGCATTGAAAAGCCTAAGGAAATAAGACATTGCATAGTTATATGTATATAAACCAAAAGAAAAAAATGAATAAAACGGGAAATAAGAGCAAAAGGCCCCCGTAAGTAAAAAATAAAGCATAAGTATCCCATGTTGACCCTCGATATTAGTAATTATTTGATTTTAGTTGGATCTAGCTTGTTTTTAGATTTCTTGAGTTTACACTGTATGATGCCTTCGAAGAGACTTGTTATGTGTTAAATTTGATTTTATATCAGTTAACATTGTTGTGGAGCACACACGCACTATATTAGTGATAACAGTCTAAGATTTGATGATTGATTGGGAAGTTAATGATTTATTTTGATATGATGTATTATCGTGTTTACTTGATTTCTCTAAGGCCAGTCTAATAGACTTGTTTATGTCATTACTGCTAGATTTGTAGGCATGTAGATTAGTTGCATTGCATAGCATTGTTGTTTTGTGTTTTTGCTTGAGGACAAGCAAAGTTTTAAGTTTGGGAGTATTTGATAAGTAGATTTTATACCTACTTATTAGGTATCTGTTACTTGAATTAGTTGCTTAATCTCATGTTTCACTTTTCATGCATTTTATGTTCGTTTTGTAGATTATATGCTTGGGAGCTGTGATTGCAAAGAATTAGTATGAAATCACAAGGAAAAGCAATCCGGATATTGTTTGGGATTTTCTATTCTTGACTTGAAACTTGGATTATATTGTAGAGCTTCTTCTTAGCTTTCGGGAACATCTTGAATCATTCCAATCGGAGTTCGGATGCATGAGTTATGACCTTTGTACCAACGGACGTTGAACTTCACTGTTTTGGATGACCATTTACATAAAAGACACTTCAGAGCCAATTTCAATATTTCTCCAGTCTTTATTTCGGAAAACTCAAAGAATAAAAGTTGTAGATCTACATCTCCTCTTTTTGGAACATCTTGAATCATCAAAATCGGAGTTAAGACGAAGAAGTTATGGCCATTTTCCCAAAGGATGTCAGAGTAGAAAAGGGACCCCCGCCGGGGCGGGCTTTCTCTTCACAAAACCCCCGTTGGGGCGGGGGTACAACCTGCAAAACAGAAGCCTAGCCCACCGGGAAGGGCCTAGTTAGTGTATAAACCCCCACCGGGGTTGGGGTATGGGCAAAAAAGTCATTTTTTATCCGAATTTGAGTCCAAGAAGGATTGGTTCGATTCGATTGACTCATGGACTTCCAAGAGGACTTAAAGACATATAAAAAGGCATATAAAAGGAGGAGAGGATACATAGATTAGAGAAGGAAAAGTGGATTCCATTAGATTAGATTAGAGTAGAATAAGAGAAAACACTAGTTCTTATGAGATTTGGAGATTGAAGCTATAACGACCCGAAAATTTGGATTTTTCCAGAATTTAAGTTTAAAGAATTAGTTATTAATAAAATGAATTTTTATTAATAATATTATGTGCTATGTGTTTATTAATCGTTCTAGAACCTAGGATGATTATAAGTCGGGAGGATTCTGGCTACGAGCTAGACTGAACGAGTAATAATTTTTAAGACAAAAATAAAATTTTTTTGGGAACAAAAATATTTCCTGGGAAAAAGACGAAATAAGCACTATTCAACCGACGAAACCCTAAGGGTTAGGGTTTGAATAACCTAAGCCTTTCCGAGAGTTCGGTATATCGAAATGACATTCCGTCAAAAGATTTGACGATAAAATATCGTGAAAAGTTAAGTAAGCCGATAAAAGATTTTTGGTTACATTGGTGCAACCAGTTAAAAACACCAACTGGCAACTTTTAAAGTCAAATCATCGACATTACACATGTTAGACCTTTTTTACTTGTTTTTTCAAACAAATCTCACATTAACATGAGAACACCAAAGAACAAGTAACGAAATGGGACAAATAAAATCCCGACGTCGACAGGTGGCGACTCTGCTGGGGACTCCAGTAAGAGGGCTTAAGCCGCTATTACAAGCTTTTCAAAACTGCTATATGCTTGTGTGTGAATGTTGAATTTACATTTATGATGAATGTGTACTAAAGCATCTTACTTACTGCACTGCTAAATATCTATGTATGATATTAGTGCTTCGCACATGTCATCATTTTGCATAAACGGTGAGACACGTTGTATGTGAATGTATGTTGTGTGGTCCCTCCACCAGGAGGCTATCCTGTCAATGTTTGATTACTGGACTCGTAAGAAGACTAATTCCAACGAGGCTCAGGAAAGGCACCACCCAGATTCGCTCCAGTTGAACGACCGGATTAACTTCCCATTAAGTAGATTGCGATGATCTGGGAACCTTCATGCCAAAAAGCCGCGAGAGTAACCTAAGATAGGTCTACCTCTGATAATCCAAATGCGGAGGAAAGTCTCTTCATGCTTTCCATTTTCAATTACTAGTAAAAGTATTTACTTGTAATTTCATTCCATGTTCATCCATATGTAATGGAAAATATGAAGAATATCTGTGCATGCATAACATGTTATCAATTAACAACCAATTTTGCAGGACCATATTCCTAAAAACGGACACGTTTTGATAACATTTACATTATTCCTAAGACTAAACTACATAAGTCTTTTGTAGGGAAGCAATTGGGCCTGTTACCCACTCAAAATCCAAAAAGGCCATGAGCCTACAGCTAATCATGTCTTCTTCTGACCAGTCTAATCCCGTTTCTCGAGAAGAATTTGACGGATTGAGTAAAAAAATCACAGACTTGGCTGTTCTGCTCAAAGAATTGCATCAATCTACTTTGGGTACGAAGATACCTACACATACAGAATCCTCTGCACAAGGGGGAGCCTAAGGTTTGGAAAAAACAATTCCATAACCTCAGTTAGATACGACCAACAAAGACCCTGAAAAACACCCATCTCAAAAGAGATCCAGATACTGGTCACATCAGGAAGAAGATCGTCCAAATGGAGGAAACTATCCGTATTCTCAAAGGGATTGGAACACATGGAAGTGTTTCATATGCTGACCTTTGCATATTTCCTGGTGTTCATTATCCAGAGAAATTCAAAACCCCTGATTTTGAAAAATATGACGGATTAGGGGATCCTTATACACATTTAAAAGTGTTCATTGGAGAACTTGGATCTTATGCGGAAGATGAGAAGCTCAAAATGCAGCTATTCCAGAAGAGTTTGACTTGAGAAGCCCGTTCATGGTATACCAGATTAGACAATTCAAAGATCCATAGTTGGGAAGAACTAGCTCACGCCTTCCTCACTCAAGACAGTTTTCAATCTCAAATGGCTCCTGACCGGTAGCAAATTACCAAGGTCAAGAAACAGTCTAATGAATCTTTCAGAGAGTATGCTCAAAGGTGGAGGCGCCTAGCTTCTCAAGTTATTCCTTCCATGTCAGAATCAGGAATGGTCATGACTTTCATAGATGTACAGGAAGCTCCTTTCTATGAAAGAGTTCTAGCTAGTATTGGCAAACCATTCTTTGAAATGATCAAACACAAAGAAATGGCTGAGATGGGATTGAAGTCTGGTAAGATTCAAGACCTAGCCGCTCTCAAAGAAGTTGTTGAGCACATCCAGTCCGGATCTTATGGAAACAACCCCCAGAGGGTTCATAAAAAGAAAGAGGAGGATGTTTCCTTGATACTACAAGGACAGAAAGGAAATCAAAACATGCCTATACAGAGGAGAAACTACTCCCCTTTTCAAGCACAGTCTTCAAACCCTCCATTGCCTAAAAGTGGAGAAGTAAAGCAACCTCGAACGTTCACACCCTTAGGGGACTTTCTCGAGAATATTCTTGTTCTTCTGACCACTCAAAAGAAAATCACACGTCTTCTTCCACCACTCGGAAGTGTGCTTATCATGCCGGGGCACCTGGACGTGATACTTAAGATTGTTGGGCCTTGAAACACAACATCCAAGACTTGATAGACAATGGTGAGATTGTAGTCACCAAACCAGATACACCTCATGTGCAAGAAACCCTCTTCCTTAACACAAAGAAGAAGAGGTTAACATGATCAGTTGGAGCGCTGGACAAAGTTCCAGTTTTAATGGCGAAACATCCCAAACCATCAAAGACGGTGTTGACAAATGGGATTACACAAAGTTCCAGTTTACTATGGAACGATAGATGAAAGCTCTTTACATATAAATTGAGCAATTGGCAGAACTGGTGACCCATCAACATCAAGTCACACGCCAATTAATTAAGCAGAAGCATGCCTATCTCCTTCCGTTTGTTATAAATACTCCACCCTCACCTTCAGAAAGCGAAGCTATGGAGGATAAGGTTGCAAAGAGAGAAAATGCTAAAGCCCATCGGGATTTTTCCAATCAGAGGGAGTTCACCTATCTGGGCCAACCAATGGAGGAAATACTTCAAATGCTGATCAATGAAGGAAGAATTACATCCCTTCTGCCTCTAATCAATCCCCGTGCAGGACGGTTTAACCCTGATGGAGTGTGTCTGTCTCATTCCTATTCTCGCGGTCACAGCACAGACGAATGCTGGGAACTCTGCCATCTTATTCAAAATCTCATTGATAGCGGTATCCTGTAGCTGGTAGACGATAACACCGTGAAACTTAAAAGTGGGATTACATGGAAGGGATCAATAGCAGTTATATCTGACGAGGATGATGAAACTGTCAAAGCATTTCCCATTCAAATAATTCAACTCAAAGGAGTTGACAATCCTTTGAAAGTGGTCGCGCCCAAGCAAATTTCGTTACATTGCAGACCACGATATCCTGTTGTCAGCTTACACAAAGTTCCATGGAATTATGGAGAAGCTAAAGGATCCATGTCTCATACTACTACTAAAGTGTCGAAGAATAATCCTCTGTATCTTCCTCAAAGGGTTATCAATTCTGGACTTGGTTTTATCTTCCGAAGATCATCGGAAGATTTTACTCAAGGTTTCGGAAGAAGCCTACTTACCAAAATCAGTGGATGTGGAAAAATTTCAACATATGGTTGATCACATTTTCAACAACAATGTGATATCCTTCACTGATGACGATATACCTCCCGAAGGGACTGGTCATTGCAAGCCACTGCACATAGCAGTATTATCCTCCGAATACATGTTAGCTGGAGTTTTGATAGATGGAGGTTCATCTTTGAATAGCTGTCCTTATGCCACCTTAGTGAAGATGAATGTCAATCTCAAACGGATCCAAAGCAGCCATACAGTGATCAAAGCTTTCGATGGATCCCGATGAAATTCCATCGAAAAGATTGAGCTGCCAATTGAGATTGGTCGAAATATATTCAATATATCCTTCCATGTCCTTAAGATAGACTCAGGATACAACTTGCTATTAGGGAGACCATGGATACACATGGCTGGAGCTGTTCCCTCCACATTACATCAACACCTAAAATAAATTGTCAACAACAGTCTAGTCACTATCAATGCTGAGCCGAAGTATCCTGAACAAGGAGATCTGTCAATCATCAGTTTTAACTCTGAAGTTGAGCCGGCCAATTTTCATACTTTGAAAGTGAGTAACACTCAATATCATCCTACTGGAATACCACTTCCCGTGCCCAAGATTTTTGCTGAGGTTATGTTGGCTACTCAAGAAATGATGTTATTGGCTCATTAGCCTGGATAAGGGCTTGGAAAAAATCAGCAGGGTATTAAGCACCCTATTCAAGTGTCCAGTCAAACTGGGAAAACCAGACTAGGCTATTCTGCCAATTCCAGTCATAGGAATCCACATAAACATAGGCCGGTTCCTCAAACTTCCGCCACACGGTGATGTTTTCCATCTGCACCTCATGAGCTGATACAGTCTCCAGTCAAGGTGCTAGCCCATGTTGTGGCTATGCTGTTTCCCAAACCAGTACCATTCAAAGCAAAAGAGGTGCTAATTCCTGATCCCGAAGTGGAAGAAAGGGAACAGAAATGCAAACATGACATCGCTTTGATGATGTCCGGCATATGCATCATTGTTTATGATGAACATACAAACCGATATACCCCAGACGATGATTGCCCAGATATCATGGTTATCATTCGGGAGAAGGAGGGCAATGACAACCCCTCTATCACTGCAGTCCATCAGGACTTTGCCCTTGACAATTGGAGCAGCACTCCATGCATTGGTCGACGAGGGTAAAATGGTTAAAAAATCCCTCTGCCCTGTAGATAACTTTAATTGCTTACTTTTCTATACAGTATTAGAAGTTATTTTATCATTACATGCTAACACTTTGTATGATTAAACAATTTCACATATTAAGTGCTAACATCTTTTGATTTCAGGACTCTAAATTTAGATGTGTCTGTACTTGCTGGTGATGTGCCTTCTTTCCATAAAGGCTGTAACTTTGATGCAAAGTTGAATTCAGACTTGATGGAAATATAAGAGGACATTGAGACACCTCAGGAGATTAAGGAATGGGTCGCAGATAAGCCTAAACCCTACCTTGACCAAACCACTTCTTTTAATCTTAGAACCTTAGAAAACCTTAAGCTAATCCAGATTGGTTCAGACCTCACTCCAAACCAACAGAATGACATGGTTGTGCTATTAACCCAATTCCAGGATGTGTTTCCATGGTCTCATGAAGACATGGTGGGTTTGTCCACTGACATTATTCTTCATCGCCTTCCCATTAAAGAAGGATTTAAGCCAGTTAGGCAGAAGCTCAGGCGATTGAAACCTAAGTGGAGTTTAAAAGTCAAAGAAGAAATTATGAAATAATTTTAAGCTGACATTATCATGGTATCTACATATCTGGAGTTGATATCCAACATCGTTCCAGTGCTTAAACCTGGAGGAAAGGTGCGAGTTTGCGTGGATTACCGGGATTTGAACAAAGCTTGCCTGAACGATAGCTTTCTCGTGCCCTTTATCCACATTCTCATTGACAATATTGCTCAGTATGGTATGTACTCCTTTGTTGATTCCTTCGTGGGGTACCATCAAATTATGGTTGCTGAGGAAGACCGTGAGAAAACTGCTTTCATCACGTCTTGGGGAACTTTTTGCTGCAGACGGTTGTCATTCGGCCTCATCAATGCCAAGGCAACCTACCAGCGAGCTATGATGGCTCTTTTCCACGATGTAATGCATAAAGAGATAAATATCTATGTGGATGACATCATTGACAAGTCCCGAAAGGAGGAAGACCACCTAGACCATCTCAGAAAGTTGTTCAACAGGTTGCGTCAGTACAACTTGAAGTTGAATCCAGCTAAATGCGCCTTTGGTGTTAAATCAGGCAAGTTGCTAGGTTTCCTAGTCAGCCACAAAGGAATTGAACTTGATCATACCAAAATCCAGGCCATCAATGAAATGCCCATTCCTCAGACAGAGAAGGAAATACGGGGATTTTTGGGAAGGATCAACTTCATTAGCAGGTTTATCTCTCAACTCACAGCAACTTGTGAGCCCATCTTCAAGTTGTTAAGGAAGAACTCCTCCATGAAATGGAATGATGAGTGCCAGAAAGTCTTCCTTACCATTAAAGATTAGTTGGTTAATGCTCCTGTGTTGGTACCTCCTAGGGATGATGTTCCCCTATTTATGTACCTGTCCATTAATGACAATGCCATGGGCTGCATGCTGGGGAAAAAAATTATAGAGGTCAAGAACGAGCTATCTATTACCTCAGTAAAAGATTCAGCACCAGTGAACACAAGTACACTCTGATTGAGAAGACTTGTTGTGCTTTGGCATGGGCTTCCATGAGATTACAGCATTATCTCCATGGTCACACAACCCATCTTATATCCCACGTGGATCCTCTCAAGTATGTGTTCAGTAAGCCCATACTGAATTGTCGACTGTCCCGATGGTAGTTGATCTTACAATAATTTGACATCGTCTATGTGACGCAAAAATCTGTCAAAGGTCAAGGAATTACGGATCAACTGGCCACCACACCTGCAGGGGACTACAAACCCTTGGAAACATACTTCCCCAATGAAGGGGTAATGACAGTTCAACAACACCATCAATACGATGCATACCACACATGGAAAATGTATTTTGATGGAGCTATTAACACAGAAGGCTCAGGAACTGGAGCAGTTTTAATATCCGCTACGGGGGAGCAGTATCCCGTCGCTGTCAAATTACAGTTTATCAGCACCAACAACATAGTTGAGTATGAAGGCTGTATCATGGGGTAAAAACTTTCCTGTTCAATGGGCATCGTGCAGTTAACTGTCTCTGGGGATTCTGAATTGGTGATTAAACAATCCACGGGAATCTATCAAACCAAAGAATTACATTTGCTGCCTTACCATCGGCAAGTTTTACAGATGGCTTTCTACACAGTTGTCACAATAGGAATGATTTTGCGGATGCACTAGCAACATTGGCCTCCTTGGTTCGTATATCTGACAAGGAAAACATGCCAAGATCGCATTTGCCCTGCAAAAGGCCCCAGCTTATGGGAACTACGTTGGAGAAGTATTAGATGAGCTACCTCCCGTCCACCACCCTTGGTATCAACATATCAAGGAGTCTCTGCGAGATGGATCTACACCCGCTAAGGCGAGCCTAACAGAGAAGAGGCAGATTCATCGACTTGCTATGAAATTCTACCTAAGCAAAGATGCACTCTACAAAAGAGATGCAGGATAAGGTGTCCTCAGATGTCTGGACAAAGACCAAGCTCAGAGGCTCATGGATGAGATCCATGGTGGAGTATGTGACCCACACATGAGCAGCCCCTTACTTGTCAAGAAAATTCTCAGAACAGGACATTATTGGCTAACACTCAAAGCTGACTGTGATGATCACGTCAAGAGGTGCTATCAATGCCAAATTCATGGGAATGCTATCCACGCCCCTCCAAGGGAACTCCACAATATGAGTCCGCCATAGCCCTTCTCAATGTGGGGTATGGACATGATGGGGCCCATCGAGCCCAAAGCCAGTAATGGACATCGATTCATATTCACCATGATCGACTACTTCACCAAGTGGGTAGAAGCAGCCTCCTTCCCCAAGGTCACTAAAGAAGTCATCATTGATTTCATCAGAAACAATGTCGTCTGTCGATATGGACAACCAGAGGTCATTGTGACGCCCCCAAAATTAGGTATTCATCACCCATCTTGAGTCGCCAAATACATGGTACAAAATACCAATACAAATTTAACTATAAAGCTGTCGTGTAAAATACGACAAAACATAAACTGAGAATGTTTCTCATTATACAGTATACTTTCATGTCCCAAAAGGCCAGAATGTTTCTCATAAATTAAGTGGTAAAATGTTCTTTTTAAAAACATGGGCGTGCTTTTTCAAAATCGGCAGCCTTTTGCCTCCTTTGCTAAAAATCGACCTACACGAAAATCTACAACACCTTTTCCAGTGATTCCACTTGGATAAGCTACAAAACTCACAGATCTAACTCTAGGACTTGACCACACTCAAACATTCGAAATATAACAGGAGATATGGTCAATTGAATTTTGTGTTCCGTTTTCACCAAAATCTGATTTTCAACCCTTTGTGATTTCTAAGAAACTTTCATGTTTTCACATAATAACGAATATAACTTATCATGACAATGAAATAATAATTCAATAAACCAAGTTCACGAATTAATTTAACCAGGAACCAATAATGTCCAAATTGTCAACATGATACTTCTTTGTAGAGTAAAATTCAAGAATGCTCAGAAGAATATTTTCATGAAAAGATACTGGATGAAGTGCAAATATCAAAGATATTCTACTAATTTCGTGGAGTATAGAAGTTAAAGCTTTAATCAATTGAGTATAAGAGAATATATGAAACTACAAATGGATTTTCGTCCGCTATGCGGTAATCCACGTATACAGATTATTTCCACAATTTAATAAGGAATGAATACAAGGGATCATTCACCATGCATGTGGTACTCCACATAGACAGGTTATCCCGATAGAATAATAAAGAATGGAATGACAAAAGAAATCACCATGCATGCGATATATCGCACTGACAGGTTATTCTCAACAGAATAATAAATCCGGAATAATAAATAATGGAACTAGGTCTGGTGAAATTCACACTGACAGGATATTCAGACAGAATAATAAAGAACGGAATAATAAAAGAATTTCACCAAGTATGCGGTACTTCGTATAAACAGGTTATTCCAACATAATAATAAAGAATGGAATAACAGAAGAAGATCACCAAGTATTGGGTAAACCGCATATAAAGGTTATTCCACCAAGTATAGGATAAACCGTGCATACAGGTTATTCCAACAGAATAATAAAGAATGGAATAACATAAGGATTTCACCAAGTATAGGGTATGCCGCGTATACAGGTTATGTATAGGGTATGCCACTTTTACAGGTTATTCCAACAGAATAATAAAGAATGAATAATAGAAGTTCTCTTCATGAATAAGAAAGAGTAACACCCATTACCGTAAAAGAAACTGGATATAGAAGTAGTGAAGTAGCAGAATACTCTTCTTCTTTCTCTCTATAATTTCTCTCTCTAGAGTTTCAGTGAATTCGTAAGAAATAATGAAGGAATGAGCTTCTATTTATAGAAGAATGGATTGAATAGTAACTAATTCATGAACGGTCCAGATTGATTTACTTTTAAACGAACGATCTAGATCGATTTACTATTAAAACTTAAAGCAACGATCCATACTGATGTACTATTAAAACTTTAAACCAGCGATCCATATTGATTCACTATTATAACTTTCCACCAGCGGTCCATAATGATTCACTAATATAACTTTAACCAACGGTCTGAAAAATTAGCACATCTCCTCATGGAATAATATTGTACCCAAATACCCGAATGCAGAATAATAGAGTGAATAGTAACCGGGTGAATAGTAACTCATGAATAGTAACTCGTGAATAGTAACTCGTGAATAATAACTCATGAATAGTAACTCATACACAAAAAGTGTCCCGAATACCCAATTGAACAATATAACCTCCAGACATCAATTATCATCGGAATAGATGTCAATTTCTATTAACACAAATAATCCCAACACAATGAAACTATCAAATTCATCTTTAATCAACACGAACTTATCCATCATTAATATTATAACTCACAATATTTAGCAACCAGGTTGTTCCCAGGAAAGAGGGGGCTTTCCAATAAGGATTTCTCCCTATTGGCGCGCAATTAGATTATCTAACCTCTCCTTGACAGAACTTCTAGACATTGTAAATATTGCAATTTAATAATATGAATAACTTTGTCGTCTCAATTATTGATTTAATAATATATCATATTATGCACATGATACTGTGACAATAATCGATCAATAATATGAGAGATATGATGCAGCAATTACTGTAGCAATAATGGAGTATAACTGAGTGACTTATCACGTAAGCATTAATAATCAATACCGTGTGCTACCATGCAACTATGCATATTACTGTACTTTTACTACCGGGTAGTTCAACAATATTAACAGAAAAACCTCCGCCGTTATTTTCATAAAATATTTTTGTCGTTTTCTAACTACGACAATACTTCCGTTGTGGGGTCTACCAATGATTGTGTCGTTGTACGGATATTCCTGACAAAAAGAATATTCCCCGACCAAACGAATATAATATGACAACTTGCATACTTTGCAAAATTTATAAATACTACCCACAACTATAACATTATATCAAATCCACATTATAATATAAAAAAAAATTATTTCGAGAAAATTAAATATTTATTCATAAAATTTGGGGTCTCACAATCATTGTGTCAGACAATGCTAAGAACCTCAATAACAAAATGATGGAGGAGTTATGCATTAAATTCCACATCAAACACCTTAACTCCGTCATTTACCGTCCAAAGATGAATGGTGCTGTTGAAGCGGCTAATAGAAATATCAAGAAGATCATGCAGAAAATGTCCGCCAATCACAAAGGGTGGCCTGACCTCTTGGCTCTGACTTTATTAGCCTACAGAACTTCCATGTGAACTTCCACTAGGGCAACCCCCTACTCGTTAGCCTATGGGATGGAAGCAGTGCTCCCCATAGAAGTGGAAATGGAATCCCTCAGAGTATTGATGGATGCTCAGTTGGATGAAGACCAATGGGTACAAGACAGGTATCACCAATTGTCTCTGATAGACGAAAGAAAAACCGTGACAATCTTCATGGTCAATTATATCAACAAAGGATCGCACGATCCTACAACAGAAAAGTCCGACTACGGCAATTCAAGCAAAATGACTTGGTTTTGAAGAAGATCATTGACAACCAAGATCATTCTAATGGAAAATTAGCTCCTAACTGGGAAGGCCCATTTTTTGTCAAGGAGGTATTGACAAGAGGTGCTCTCAGACTACAGGAAGTGGATGGCGATGAATTTCCACAAATTATCAACTCGGACACCGTGAAACGGTACTATGTCTGAAGTTATCATCAAGCAAACATTCTGGTATTGATCATCCAATTACCAGTCATTTCGGTTTTTTAACCCTCTTTTCACAAACTCTTCTGCCCCTCAGGGAAACATACACTTCTAACCAGCAACCTGGTTTTACCTCACTTTGAATCAGCAGCCTGGTTCCACTTCGTTTCAAACCTTCATACAATTTCGGTTATCCTACACACATGATTGAACTTTTCACACCTACAGTTTATCCCAAATACAGGATTAAACTTTTTAACGCTTGCAATTTGTCCTGAAAACAAGATCAAACTTTTTCCACATCTGCAGTTTGTCCCCATTATGGGATCAAACTTTCTTCTCCCTGCAGTATAGCCTGCGCACGGGATTCACACTTCTCTTGGCCTTCAATTCGTCCTGAGGGGCGAACTACGTCGACCTGATCTCCTCTTCAATAGGAGTACGTAGGCAACCATATTCTATATGGCTCGGTCGCAATAAACAAAAAATAACAAAAACATTTTTGCCCTTCCTCTATAAAAATGAAAACAACAAAAACATTTCTATACCTCTCTGCCTTTCACGTGTAGCGTTGAACCTTTTACACCAGGTTTGAACTACGCAGACTTGATCTCCTCTTCAATAGGAGTACGTAGGCAGCCATTTGTGGTACAGTCTAACCCCTACCAGAACAAAAATACTTGTCACACGGTACTGGGATCAACCTTCAATCCACCACATTTCATCGGCTTCAGACCAAAGGGATGGAATTACCCAACCTCTTCTCATAAATAGAAGATTCGGTGACCATCTAAGCTGCGATTGTGCCTCAAAGAGCAATACCAATCCATAAAAGATGGAATTAACTAGGCTTCTCAGAAATAGAAGTACTGGCGACCATCTGTGGTGTGGTCAATCTTAGAGAGGAAAAGCCACACTCCTCTCCATATTTCATACAGATACCAGTCCCAAGACACCAAAGATGGTAGGGATTCATACAGATCAATGATCCGTTCTAAGAGATCTTGCGGTGGCTCAATGTCCACATATCAAGGATAAGTCCAGAATGCATCAAGATCACAAGGCCCTGAAGAAATAGGCAAATATCAAGCAAATATCATGGCACAACTAAAAGGGAACTAAATCAAAATATATTTCTCTACCATATACAATACTGTTTGATATATACATCTGTGTTGTACATGATAAAATGGCTAAGCTAGTCTATGCAGGAAAATACAAAGCTATCTACGGATCTGGGTGTATACAAACTATCAGATCTATCATAGCATCCCTCTCTGAAGACGGAGGTAAAGCTGCAAGCTCCTGCCCAAGGGTATCTACACGAGCTAGCAAACTTGAGGCTAACTGCAAGATGACCTGATACTGGATGAAGTTCAAATATCAAGGATATTCTACTAATTTCATGGAGTATAGAAGTTAAAGCTTTAATCAACTGAGTATAAGAAAATATGTGAAACTTCAAATGGATTTTCGTCTGCCATACGGTAATCCACGTATACAGATTATTTCCATAATTTAATAAGAAATGAATACAAGGGATCATTCATCATGCATGTGGTACTCCACATTGACAGGTTATCTAGACAGAATAATAAAGAATGGAATGACAGAAGAAATCACCATGCATGCGATATATCGCACCGACAGGTTATTCTCAACAGAATAATAAATGCAGAATAATAAATAATGGAACTAGGTCAATGAAATTCACAATTTGCGGGATATTCTCTACGAATAATAAAGAAGGAATAATAAAAGAATTTCACCAAGTATGCGGTACTTCGCATAAATAGGTTATTCCAATATAATAATAAAGAATGGAATAACAGAAGAAGATCACCAAGTATTGGGTAAACCGCATATACAGGTCATTCCACCAAGTATAGGGTAAACCACATACAAAAGTTATTCCAATGTAATAATAAAGAATGGAATAACATAAGGATTTCACCAAGTATAGGGTATGCTGGCGTATCAAAGTTATGTATAGGGTATGCTACTTTTACAGGTTATTCCAACAGAATAATAAAGAATGGAATAATAGAAGTTCTCTTCATGAATAAGAAGGAGTAACACCCCTTACCGTAAAAAAAACTGGATATAGAAGTAGTGAAGTAACATTCTCTCTATAATTTCTCTCTCTAGAGTTTCAGTGAATTCGTAAGAAATAATGAAGGAATGAGCTTCTATTTATAGAAGAATGGATTGAATAGTAACTAATTCATGAACGGTCTAGATTGATTTACTTTTAAACGAACGATCCAGATTTATTTACTATTAAAACTTAAAGCAACGGTCCATACTGATTTACTATTAAAACTTTAAACCAGCGATCCATATTGATTCACTATTATAACTTTCCACCAGCGGTCCATAATGATTCACTAATATAACTTCAACCAACAGTCTGAAAAATTAGCACATCTCCTCATTGAATAATATTGTACCCAAATACCCGAATGCACAATAATAGCGTTGAACCTCTTACACCAGGTTCGAACTATGCAGACTTGATCTCCTCTTCAATAGGAGTACGTAGGCAGCCATTTGTGGTACAGTCTAACCCCTACCAGAACAAAAATACTTGTTACACGGTACTGGGATCAACCTTCAATCCACCACATTTCATCGGCTTCAGACCAAAGGGATGGAATTACCCAACCTCTTCTCACAAATAGAAGATTCGGTGACCATCTAAGCTGCGATTGTGCCTCAAAGAGCAATATCAATCCATAAAAGATGGAATTAACTAGGCTTCTCACAAATAGAAGTACTGGCGACCATCTGTGGTGCGGTCAATCTCAGAGAGGAAAAGCCACACTCCTCTCCATATTTCATACAGATACCAGTCCCAAGACACCAAATATGGTAGGGATTCATACAGATCAATGATCCGTTCTTAGAGATCTTACGGTGGCTCAATGTCCACATATCAAGGATAAGTCAGAAATGCATCAAGATCACAAGGCCCTGAAGAAATAGGCAAATATCAAGCAAATATCATGGCACAACTAAAAGGGAACTAAATCAAAATATATTTCTCTACCATATATAATATTGTTTGATATATACATCTTTGTTGTACATGATAAAATGGCTAAGCTAGTCTATGCAGGAAAATACAAAGCTATCTACGGATCTGGGTGTATACGAACTATCAGATCTATCATAGCATCCCTCTCTGAAGACGGAGGTAAAGCTGCAAGCTCCTGCCCAAGGGTATCTACACGAGCTAGCAAATCTGAGGCTAACTGCAAGATGGCCTGATGCTCATCAATGTGCATCATATCAGCAAAAGTGCCAGTCATCTAGGATCTCATAGAGGTACTATCTATAATGGCCACATCCCTAACAGATAGGGCGGCATCCCGCTCCACGATTAATGCATCCCTAGCTGATATAGCCTCACCCCTATCTAATAGAGCAGAGTCTCTCCCATTAAAAGCTATCAACATTGCGGCCCTAGCCTGATCTCTCTCATAGGTCATAAGATGTAAGCTCTACTCCAAATGCTATTCTGAATACTGAGTAATATTGGCACTCGGGGTGGGAGAATCCATCACAAATCTTTGGCGACCAAATATCCAAGTCCCCATCGATAGGAATGTCAGCCTCCTCCATAGGCTCCTCATCGTTGGACTCAATACCTCGTGACCGTGGATACCACCCCACCGATCACGGTCTTTGTCTCCATCCATGCCAAATATTTTGCGAGAATAACTTGGATGGTCGACAAAAAACTCAGCTAGCTCTTGCTTTGATCCCAACAGGCATACAACCTGGATCTATCCGTTGATGATAACTGGCGAGAAGTGAAATGCTGAATCACTGCCCCCTCATATAGGTGAAAATCCTGAAACTGGTCAAACTGACACATCACGGCTAGTTGGTGGTAAGTTATCATCCCTCTCAAACCTGCTAGAGGTTGATAATCCATGCCCAGAGCATGAGTAATGAAGCTGTAGGGTGAGCTAAGCCCTGTACATGGCAATATAGTGAATGGATCTCCAATCCCTGCCAGAAAAGTTGACCAAGACGCAGCATCTGTACACTCCGTAGGCTGGAAGGAGTACGACATGGCTATATCATGGGTGAAACAATATCTATGCCATCTGAATGTGCCAATCGGTCCCAAGTGTGACATAAACCACACATATAGCATGACCGAGCTACTTATGAATACTCCTGCCGGATAAGTGCAGCAGTATATAGCTGACCTTAGTGTCTCTGTGATAATCATCGGTACGATGGTATGACCCTCCCTGAGAGCTCTTACTGCCATGATAACCCCGATATCCAACTCATCCATGTACCATGGCATGTAGACGTCTGACAATACGCACAGCAGTAATACATCTACTCTGGCCAAATGCCACTGATCCTCCGGTGTGGTAAAGTCTCCGGAATACCGTCTATAACTATCCTCAGAGCCAAATCTGTCAAACAAAAAACGCTAGGATATCACGTGGCTATATGTAATCTCGTCCTGTACCACTCTACGCCTCAATCCGGTAAGGGTCATGAACTGCCTACTCATGTCCCCAATCGCCATCTTCACGCAAGGTCTGTCCAGCGACAGCATCATCAATCGTGCATACTCCTACAAAGTAGGAGTCAACTCTCGGGTGCCAAACTGGAAAACCTATTTGTTCGGTACCCAGTGCTCTAGCATACCATCTATGAACCCTGTGGGAACCTGAAACATCAATAAGGTCATAGTATGCTATAGCAAATGATCTACAATCACCCTGTCTGATGGTGACATACTATCATTCCATAAGCGCATACCAGATGCCACCAAACATGGTGGGGTATGATCAATACGGCTAATTGTCAAAGAAGGCATCTGTACGGGCCGTGTCATAAGACCATCCAGGGGTTAATGCTGAATATCTCTGGATATACATACATATGCATAACATAATAACATGCATGATACAATAGATGGCAATATGATATAGGGAATGGAAAATGTACATACATTCCTAAGTATATCATCATCTAATACATCTCTGTACAACTAAAATACAGGGAAATGGGGCGAAGCTACCCAACATCTCAACAGAGGCCTATCAAAAGATATAGCGAGAATGGGGCGAAGCTACCCAGCAGCTAACAGAGGCCTATCAAAAGAGATAATGAGAAATATACATCAGAAGAAGTTAATGGTATCGATGTCCACATCGTCGATCCTGTCCACCTGATGTAACTCCTCCTGAGTCACTGGATCTCTATCTATAGGGATGTCATATGGGTCACCTGAGGGGCCAGCGCCAGAGCTGGAAGGATCAAAAGTATATGCCTCTGAAGGATCTCTACCCAAATGCCGGATAAAGAAATGTGCCCGGTCCAACTGCCGGGTTAAACTGTCAATCTGTGTCACATGAGTCGGATCTCTGACATAGGCTAGCCAATCCATCATCATCACAGATCTTGGAAGCATATCCCCCATAAACTGTGTGGTGCGGGTCTGAGCTCCAATGGTACGAGGGAACCACCAATGTTGGAACATCTCCTGAGTATAGGGGCCCTTTGATAATGTGTAA
Organism: Panax quinquefolius; assembly: GCA_020205615.1. Taxonomy (NCBI): domain Eukaryota; kingdom Viridiplantae; phylum Streptophyta; class Magnoliopsida; order Apiales; family Araliaceae; genus Panax; species Panax quinquefolius. Next base: position 123,170,354 of record CM035156.1, on the reverse strand, counting down.
CTGTTAATCCCCAACAACGGGATATCAGTGATGGGTGACTGTAAAACAGGCCAATAACACCTGGCAGGAGGCAAGATCGACATGCAAATCTCTCCTGTAGTGCTCCTGATAGCAAACTCTCCTAAATAGAGCTCCCATCCTCCATCTGTGAAGTGAAGAATCCTGCGGGTGGACATAACATACTCAACTCCAGTCGGGTATCCATCCTCAAACCCAACACTCATGTCCCCCTAGAATAGGGAACCCATGTGATGACATTCGTTGTCAACAACTCTAACTGCAAGCGGCAATAGGTGAAACCCTCAACCACACGGACCTCCGCCAGTATGGAATGATGCCATCTCCGTCCTCGTGGATAGGTATCTAAACCTAACACGCTCACAGGACGCAAACATGTAAGCCGCTTATAGGCCCAAAACTGCCAACACAAAGGCAAACATTTGCTGTCAGTCAACGCTCTTAACTTGTACATGGGAAAAGACAAGAGAAATACTCACCAGCAGAAATGGGTAGAATCCTAACCAAGACTCGGTCAAGCCCTGCGATCGCATGCGCATTCCCCTGAGGAAGTAGGCAAAGGTGTAGGAACCCCAATCATAATCTCCTATACGGTCCACGTGTCGAGTGGCGCTGATCAAAGCGAAGGACACCATAAAAGAGTTATCTGCTATGAAGTAGCCCCTAATGATCATCAGGAACAATCGCTGAAGAATGCGGTCACTGACTCTCACATCATCGGGTATAGGCTCACTCAACAGCCCACTCATAGCATCTACGCTCAAAGGACCTGTACGTACAGTGCTGCCCCTTGAGCGCCTCCGCCGGAACCCCTAACAAGGATCTGACGACAGTAGGGGTAATATCCACCGTACAAGGCACGAGATCCCCTCCAAACTCCATACCTGTGATAAATCTCCAATCCATCGGTGTCATCATCACCTCACAGTCCAACAAATGTTGTGACTGAGTCTGGTGAAACCACCTCTTAGACAGTGCCCTGAGGTAACCCCAGGGACAACGACGGGGAAGGATGGAAAAGAACGTCCCGAATCCCTAGCCAAGGACAATCTCTCTATAGTCATCATGCAAGACCTGATACATAGAGTGGATGTTGAACCAGTTCCCTCGAGGCTGTGTAAAGCCGGGAACCTACATCAAATGCAGATCAACATCAGAACCCTTCACTCCTCATAAATAGGAAAGAAGAAAGATTAAGATCTAATTTCATACCTTGTTTGCGTGGAGGAATACTGAAGGATGTCGACTCAAGCCATCCAAAAGATCTGGGTTTGCCACTTGAATACCTGGTAACTCCCTACAGGGAACACGTGTTACAGGAGCAGGAACCTCAACCGGTACATCCTCTTCCTCATCATCGACATCCGACACTTCAACCCGGATAGGACGAATCACCGCCTCCACCAAACGACGAGGGCTGCTCTAAGTAATCTGGTCGATGTACTTGAAAGCCCTCCTCCGTACACCGTAGTGGTATGCTGAACCCCCACCGGTGATCCGGATTCATAATATCTGGACAACAAGTCTCCAAATCACCTCAGAAAGGGTGTGGTAAATTCTTACCCGGAGCTTTTCAAAATGCATCTTATGACTACATGCATGTTTGCATTATTTTAAACATACATTTACAGTAGAGTTAAAAATGCATGACTACCCCAATGCCTACATTTTGGGAAAATTTTGCCATAGCCCCCTTTGTAAATGGGACTATCCACATGCACATAGGCATGACTAGGTGGCCATTCAGTAGCACACCTACCAACAGTCATATACATCCTACATGCATCACAGTAAAAATCTATAAGTGTAATCTAATTACCAGGGTTATTTTACTTTTCTACCTTTACTCATTTGTCCTCAAATAGGATAAGAAATGACAGTAAAGGATGCTAATTTGACTGTTTCAAAAGTTCAATTTTTTCAAATCATTATGTTTAGCATGGTTTAATACTAACATTTATTATGTTGAATATATTTTATCATATCATATCAGCGTGCATATTCACTACTATGTGTCTAAATGCATTTCATGTGATAAGTAATTTTCCAACGGATAGAAACTGGAAAAGAATACATGCATATGTTACTAGGACAACGAAGAACGCTTGTATGGTAGCAGAATATGCAGAAAGTTGCTCGAACTCAGCAGGACTAAAGAAAAGCTCTCAGAAATCCTTCGTCACGCCGCTTGAAAATAACTTATGAAAGCAGCCCATTGGCTTTATATATAGGCGGTTGTTGGTCAGTCCAGTCCACTGCTGGCTGCCGTAAAGTGTACCCTGCGGCACCCCTATGTAGGACCCACACCTTTGGCTCGCTCCAGTTAGAGTTGCAAAGGAGGTCTCGCAAGCTAAAAAGGCCAAATCAGGAATAAAAGCGCTATGCAATTGAGCGGAATAGCCCGAAATCCTGGTGTTCATGATTCAAACTCTGGCTCCACATGTTCCACATTGGTATTCGCCTGCATACAAGGTATACGATACCAGTGGCCTCAGCTTTCACAAATCATGCTCGGCAATACCTCACAAAGGTCCGATGCCGTCAATGAACGTTAAGCAACCCTGATGTATCCCCGGTGGTGGTTACAACGCAAAATCTACGAAGCTACGAGTTAAAGACGTATCCCCGATGGGGGTTACAATGCAATTCAACCATTCATACACAAATCAATGAAGGTCAAGCAGCCTTGATGTTATCTCAGCCGGTGGTAGGTAAACCCATTGAAGCCAAGTATTCATGCTTGTGTATCCCCGGCGGGGGTTACAATGCAATTCAACCATTGATACACAAATCAATGAAGGTCAAGAAGCCTTGCCAACACTCCACAACAAGGGTTATGACTCAATTCAATCATTAATACACACATCAATAAACGTCAAGCAGCCTTGACGATTTGCCAGTAGGGATCTATCCGGTGATACACACATCAGCGAAGGTCGGGCAACCCTGATAAGTTCATACTGTTGGTAGTAACTCCGACAGAATGGTGGGATATGTTATACACATCCTCAAACAGACAAAGCTTTATCCCCACTAATCTCATATACATAAGGGGCACCTCTATGGATTATGAAGTTTGTGTCTAGGATTCACGACTTTGGTGATAGCCCCAATGTCAATATCCTTGAAGACTTGGATCGCATGTCCAAGACATCAGTGATTGTCAACCCAATAGGATTAACTGACAATCATCTCATTCATACATTTACATCATGTTGCTGCACATAGCATCATGTTTATCTTTTGCATTTCAAGTGTCTAGGATTCTTTATCCTATCCATGCCTTGCATTGCATGAATATGATAAAGAGGGGCATCTATAGACACTCAAAATTTTCTGCACAACTATTACTAACATTACAGGAGGGCAGAATTGTCTTTTGGAGATAACCCTGGAAGACAACTCACATCCATTCCGGATACTACCGGAAATTCAGTCTCCATTCCAGATACTACCAGAAGTTCAGTCTCAACCCCGGACCACATACCGGGAGTATCAGTCTCAACCTCGGACCACACACCAGGAACATCATTTCCAACCTCAGAGATAACCCCGAGTTTCATCCTTGGTGATAACCCCAAGGAATGCTATTGAAGTTCCGTGATAACCCCGAAAATACTTGTTTAAAATAAATGCGATCAGCTTCAATCAAACCTCCTACTGAGGCCCTCATACCATAGACACCGGAGCTAACACCGGGCAGACAGACATCTACAAGATGACATTGCGACATTCAACACTTGCAGCAGTCCAATCATAGATATAACCCTGAGCAACGTCTGCTTTCAACTCAAATCGACGATAACATCGATGAGGAGTTAAATGTTTTCTTGCTACCTCAACATCTACACATCATCTTGACACTTCAATACATACAGACATACAACTATGTCCTTTAAGAACCAGGATTTCCAATCCAGAGTGACTATTACGCGTGGCAGCACACCGGATAGAATTTGAATCTTGAAGACCATGGGCATGGTCCCCTCTTCCTGACTTCGTACAACCTCTATTCCATGTCATTACGAAACTCTCGACATAAGCAGTCTGAAGAAGGTCATATATACCTAGTTCGGATGCTCAGATTGAAGTTCTGCAAGTTTGAGCGGACATTACAGTGCACGAGTGCATGTACTTTGAGACGAGGGGACCCGCGGAACCCCAGGCAGCTCGGGCAGCCGCAGGTACACCTGCGGCTAGCAGTCTATAAATATGGAGCTTGGGGTCAGCCATTTGAAAAAAAAAAGCGAGGAAGCCCTGTCCAATTTACTTTATACACACCGTATATTGAGTGCTTGCTCTTTTTAAACACCTGTTAGCGCACATACAGTTATACATTTACCAGTGGGAGCTGAGTATTCATCCATATAGAGTTATAGAAGTCTGTATTGGCAGCCCACTTTAAGCCTTCTTACACTCTATAAAGCCTTTCTTTTCATATTGGCACACACTATTCTACACATTGAGAGTCGTGTTGTGTGTGTATGCCCGGACTTCGGTTCATGATTTTCATTTTTGTCTGTATATATATATACTTATATATATATGTATATATTTTTATATGGACTAACATTATCGAGTTATGCCTCGATTGAGCCTAGACTTCGGTCTGAAGCGTTTATTTGCTTATATATATATATATATACTTATATATATGAATTGTGGTCAGACTCTGTCTGATGAGCCTAGATTTTATATCTTGTGCGTTTACTTGCTTTTATATATATATACATATATATAATTGTTGTCAGACATATCCGATGAGCCTGGATTTTATATCTGGTGTGTTTACTGCTATTATATATATATATATATATATATATACATTTAAATCACGCTAGAGTTCACTTCCGTGGCGCTTGATAGCTTTACAACTTTATTTACATTCAAGTCCCTTTGGAGTTTACTTACATGGCGGTTGATAGCATTTATTGCTTTATTTACATTTCGATCCCCACAGAGTTGCTTCGTCACGTACGATCATGCATATATATATATATATATATATATATATATATATATATATATATATATTTTTATATATATATAACTCGCCATCGCTTTCCATACAAACTGCAGTATCATGTAAGCCTAGGAATCATGTGATCACAGATTCAGTCTACTGAATCTAGATTCAGTTCCCGTGATGGACATTTTTCAGCTGTAAGCAGCTTGTACATTATTTATAATGTCCGAATTTCCTTGGATGGTTGTCATGCCCAATAGGAATTTGGCACTGCTGTATATTATTTTCTCAAAAATGCTTCACGTCTCGAAAATAAAAGCAAAAAAGCCAAACATTTAATAATAAAATGGAAGTATCAAAGGCCTCAATTATTATTGAGCACAGGGTTTGAAAAACCTATTTTACAAAACGTCATTGCTATATCTTGGTTAAAACTGAATTTTTCTATAAATTCAAACCTTGTGTATATAGGTGCAAACGAGGCCTCACACTACTTTCAAATAATTGCACATTGATCCACACACACACACATTCATATAATAGTTTCTTTGAGAAGTGGCGGTCACCGTGGCAAGAAGGATGTCAGGGGGTGCCTAACACCTTCCCTCCACATAATTAAGCCCCTGAATCCTAAATGAATCTCGGTTTCACAGACCTGTTTAGTAGTGTCACATCACTGGGTCAATGTGCAAACCTTTTCGATTGTGTTGGTGCAACCAGTTAAAAACACCAACTGGCGACTCTTACAGTCAAATCGTCGACATTACACATGTCGGACCTTTTTCACTTGTTTTTTTAAACAAATCTCACATTAACATGAGAACACTAAAGAACAAGTAACGAAAAGGGACAAATAAAATCCCGACGTCGACACCTTGTCCTTGCATGAGGGTTCAGCACGTTCTGGCTTAACTAAAAGTTTTAAAGAAAGCAAGGATGAGCAATAATGTTGCCCAGCAAGTAATATCCCAATTAGGGTGAACAATTATAAGTTCAAATCTTAAGGGTATAACAGAGAATAGTAGTTCAGGAATTATCAACAATTCTCAACAAAGATCGCTATGGATAGAAATATATCAATAAGATTCAAAAATACATCATGTCAAGGTTCAGGAATAATGAACATTGGGCAGTCACTAAGGACTTCGAACTTCTACTAGAATTAACAGTATTATACTAAAAATTTAATGTAACGAGTAAAATAGGTGATCAACCTAAGTACCCTACGTTATGCATAACATTTAAACATGCTAGTATGTGCGCACGTCGGTTCCCCAACAAGTATATAACTTCCCCTTCAATGAGGGTTGTTCATCTCAGCAGATTTAAGAGTTCGCACCAAGTCAATTTGGTTTGGATAGCTTTCCAACATACGATAATAGTTTAGCCAAATCAATGGCTTACACGACGCTTATAAAACCATAAGTTCAATGTTTGTCACTATAACAAGATATACAAATTATTTCCGAATGGCATTAGATATTTACTTGATATAAGTATGATTAAATCGCAATAATTCAGAATTATACAATATATATATTGTAAAGAGTTTAAGGACTCGAATTCAATACGAAGATCAAATGAAGTTAAAGAACTTGTACAAAATTCAAGGTTGTGTAAGTTAGGAGACTTGCCTCAAGTGTAGTTTACCAAAGTATAGCTTATTAACAATTTTTGAATCCTATTATAACATAGTTACACTTATAGGATATTCATTAATTAAGTATATTTAATACTCATACTTGATATGTAAGTTTAGATGCATACATACGAGTCTAACTTAGTCGTATAATCCCACACGTACGTCATTATGTACCTTACATACACATAACACAAAATTAGTTTGCAAGAAACTATGAAATCAAATAACATAGTTCGTAAATCATCTTTTACCTTAACGTTTGAATGCTTATAAGCACTCGTTAAATATATGATTCTATCATTAACATGCTTATTGATACTTTGAATACTATATTTAGACATGTATTACAGACTAGGACAACAATACGGGCATGAATCAAATCTCAGATCAAAAACATATTAGACAATCAAAACTGTTGGGTGGCGCAGCTGCACCCTAGTTAGGCTTAGGGACGGCGCAATTGCGATGTCTCCTGGCCTGACCAGAGTTGAGCTTTGCACTTCCTAGTTATGTCCCATTCATTAACATACTAAGACATTAACACTTATCATGCATACATGCTAGAGGACTTAACATACATGTATGACCATTCTAAGTTCATTTTTACACAACAAGGTCTTAGTTTGAGATTTCTAAAGAAATTAGCCAATTAAGGTAATGAATCACAAGGACTACTATGCTTACCATGAACACACATAGATAGTCATGAAATCAGTTAGTATGCATGCTCGCAAAGGTTTTCATCATATGCACATATTTAGTCTTGTTCATCGTTTGAAAACTTGTATAAACTCACGTTTAAATGATCTTATGTCATGTCATACTAGATGGATACACATATAGATCATGATTAAGGTATTATTAGGTAATCTTAGATGTGCATAAACTGATAATGACAATGTCCATAGTATTAGTTTACAAAAAGTCTGTATCCACCTTTATACATTATTTAAACTTAACCTATGCATTCTAGTGATACTTCGTAGAATCATAACTCATGCATCCTTAGATTATATTTATAAGTCCACAAAAGTTAGAATTGAAGCATTACTACTTCCATCAAAGTTTTTCTTTTATAATTCTAAGTTCTCCTTAAGAACACACACTAAAAAGTTAAAGTTCACATGATATACAAAGGGACTTTAAGTTCATAAATCAGGTCTATTTTCATTTATATCTATGCCAAACCTTCATGTTAGAAACACCACAGAATAATAGAAGCCAAAATCTAGTTTCGGGGAATCGAGCAAAGAAATATTTGCACCCTAGTATAAATCGAGGCGCAATTGCTACTTTCCTGAACGTAACCAGAAAAGAGCTCTGCTTGCGCGAGTATCAAAACAAAGTTGGATTTCTTCATTCTAAACATGCTTAAGATCATTCTTAAAGGTTTAATACATGTACACAAACTTCATAAACACTTTGATAGCAATTTCCAAATCAAATTTACAAGAATTTAGTAGAATTTCTATGATTTACCAAAGTTTGAAATTAAGGATTGGAAACAAGAATTTACCTTCTAAGAAGCTTAGTTAGTTCCTTCTACAAACTCTAAACTTCTTCTAAATCAATAAGCAAATCATACTTTCAAACTTGAAATTTCAACAGGTAATTTACAGTAACGGCAGAATGACAATGGAGCTGCCTTCTTATAGAGGAATGAGTGACTGGCTAATGGGTTTACATTAAGGTTTGAAACCAGGTGTAGAAGAAGAAGATAATGGATAACTGAGGGTTGCTCAACCACCACTCCCAGCCATTTGCCTAGCCAATCATCACCCAGTCATAGCTACTATGCATAGCTTAGTAGTTTACGTAAAGAAGATATAGGTTGTTGTTTGGGCCAACTGAAATGGAACTCGGCTTCTAAATCCTTAGCATTTGGTTCAATTGTTGTAAACTAAATTCCTTTTTGTTTCCCCCATGTAGTTTTAATGTATAAATGTTACTACATAATGAAAAGTTAGGGATTAAATATATACCCATATCATATAATCCATGTACATTGGGTTCACATAATTTAATATTTAATTTAGATAAAATAGTGCAGTTAGGTATTACTGACCGGGTATTCTCCCATAGATATTATTAGTGCACATATATCAATATTTTAACATTATCCAATATTAAATGTCTATTTTAAAATATTTAATCCCTTTCCGAATTTTTTAGATGCACCGTTAATTAATGATTTCTATAACAAAAGGTCACACATGATTTTATTATGTTACTTGGTACTTCATGTCATTAAATGCACTCTTATCATATGATTTTAATAATGTCACACATTAAAATAATGTCCCATTTAATTCTTATAGTAATAACAAACTTTTCCTAGGATCCACGCACGTAGTGCTGCCATGCAGCTTTATACTACATGAAAAGCGCGCATTCTTACTGGTCCTGGCAAAGTCAAACTAGTTTAGCTTCCTGCCAATTTCGACCTCTATCACCCTACTAGTTTCACATAGCATGAATTAAATCCCAAATTGATAATACTACTAGTTAAAGATATTATTCATTTCATGCATGAAGTTATACAATTACAGGTAATTAATCTTTCTCTTATTAAACCGTTTATTTCTTAATTCACTTAGTGATTTTCTCAGTCCTTTATTACACCACACTAGGCAATTCTCATAAATTTCACGTTAAGATGCTCACTAAACTTATCACAATGCCATGCTGTCATATAGATCTCAATACTTCACTTAATTGGTTTGAGTTTCTATAACTCATGCTATAACAATACTTAATTATATTCAAATAATTATTCAACTTTCATTAATTTAATCATTAATAATATTCAGAAATCCTCGGGTATTACATCCCCCCCCCCCTTATAAAAAATTCATCCTCGAAATTGGTACAAGGTTACACAAATAAATGGGGATAGTCCCTCCTTATTTTATCCTTTAATTCCCACGTGGCCTCCTCGACGTCGTGGTTTCGCCAGAGTACTTTTATAGAAGATATAACTTTATTTCTTAATGTCTGCTCTTTCCTATCTAATATCTGGACATGAATCTCTTTATATACCAGATTCTTCTCCACTTGAATGGGCTCATAGGAAATCACGTGTTTGTAGTAAGGTTTGTACGGACGCAACATGAATATTTGAAACACGTTGTGGATGTGTTCCAACTAGGGTGGTAAGGCAACCTGATACACCACCTCACCCACTCGCTTCAACACTTTGAACGGTCTTATGAATCTCAGACTCAATTTCCCTTTCTTACTGAATCTTATTTTCCCTTTCCAAGGAGATACTTTCAAGAACACGTAGCTTCCGAGTTCAAAGTCGCGGTCTTGACGATGCAAATCTGTGTATTTCTTCTAGCGATCTTGTGCAGCTACCAGTCTGGTTCTTATCATTGTCACTACGTCAGCTGTTTGTTGAACTAAATCTGGTCCTAATATCTTTTGTTCTCCGACTTCATCCCGATACAATGGCATTCTGTACTTTCTCCCTTAAAGAACTTTGTACGGTGGCATGCCTATACTCGCATGATAACTATTGTTATATGCAAATTCTACTAGGGGTAGGTGGTCATCCCAATTTCCCTTGAAGTCCATCACACAAGTCCTAAGAATGTCCTCTAGCATTTGTATCGCTCGCTCACTTTGTCCGTCTATCTGCGGATGATAAGCAGTACTCAACCTCAGCTATGTTCCCATATTCTCTTGCAAGCTTTTCCTGAACTTAGACATGAAGCGCAGATCTCGATCAGAGACAATTGACATCGGTACTCCATGTCGTTAAACTATTTCTTTTATGTACAAGCTCGCTAACTGATTCAAATTATATCAAATCTTAATTGGTAGAAAATGAGCCGTCTTCGTTAGTCGATCTACAATAACCGAAATGGCGTCATAACCTTTTTGCGTGACTGGAACTCCTGTGACACCCCCAAATCTGGGTATTTCATTCCCCTAAGACTTGGTGTTCACTTTCCATACATTCATACTATCTACCCAAATAAGATAACATTTAAACCATAAATCCACCCTATTATAGGGTTAAATCAACAAGTCCAATAAAATCTCCCAGGTTATCTAACCTTAAAATACAAACATCAAGTGGGGAAAATAAAATAATTACATCCTAATAATTAAAACAAAGTCTAACAATATAGAAATCAACAGATTTACAAGTCTTCAACACTTGTTCATCTTTCCTTTTCCTTTACTGGTGGTAGGTTCATCGACCTTCTTAACTTTAGTTGTAATGGTTATATAAGTAAGAGTGACCAAAACAAATGCTCACTAGATATATCAATGAATTAACAAGAGAATAATAACTGCCAATGGATAGGCTCATCAAAACTGAATAGTACTCTATCAATGATAACAAAAAACTTGAATCAAAATATGAAATATATCTGAGGGTCATAAGACCACGAACTATGTCCATGGTTACATGTAATCTTTCAACTTTAACCTAAATAATTATACTGTAGGGAATTCATGTACTTAGGGGGATCAACCCTTTGTACCATGTATTGTGCACAAACATTTAAACGCTTACGCGTAATTAATCCTCTGTAATAGGGTTGTTCATCTCAGTTTTAATATACGAGTCCGCACTAAAGGAAGTATGGTTTGGATAGGTTTCAAGAAAATTTAGAGTTCAACGAACATTAACTAAGGATTAGTTGAATCAATATAGTTTAATATCACTTCAAGTGCTCGATAGCAATATGATATGAAATAGTCATGAATTATAAGTGAATCAACATTATACATCGAAATCATGGTTTAGAAATGAACTAGGAAGCATAGACATTTGAATATTATAACAAACCTTGCTTGAACAATAATAAGCTAAGGCTATTAATCTTACTCAATAAAAGAAGTGAGTTAATGAACGTGCATGATTAATAACAAGTTAAGGAATAAAACTTGCTCAACATGAGAATAACAAAATTTAGGAACTTGCGTAATAAGAAACAAAATTAAAGATAGGAACCCTTCTCAAAGTAATAGTTGGGTTGAAGAGTTTTCATGAACATTATCAAGTTAGAATAGATATATAAGTAGGTTTAGGAACTTGCTCAATGAATCAATACGGTTTAAACACTTTCACAATCATAAAAGTAGAGTTAGAGAACTTTCCTCGTGCGTAGATTAAACAATAACTACTCACGTTACCCACAAGTGTTGTAATGCCCCAAAATCCGGTCTATCTTCACACCCGAATTCCGTACATCACGAGTACATCATTCATCCAAACATACATCATTATACATTGAAATATAATAACATACATTCTAAATTCCCAGGTTCTAAAACCTTATAACCTTTCTCATTACAAATAATGATAATTACATTATTCCTTTCATCTTACAAGAGTGACTTTTATCCTCCACCAAGGATACATAACAATTCATTAAACTAGTCTATAGTTTAATTTTCATCTTTCTACATTACAAGTCTTCACTTGATCTTTTTGCTCATTCACATTCTGAATGGTACTTCATCTGGATATAGTCATCTTGATTCTTACGGGATCCTTAAGTTCTTCTAACATCGTTCACTGAAAATGTTTTTTATTTAAAGCAAGTGTGAGCATTCAATTGCCCAGCAAGTCATAGCAGTTGAACATACAACTTCAACAGTTTAACATTCCTTTGGAACTTCGATAACCGAACAAAGGTTATGAAGCAGTTTGAACAATAGGAATAATCTCGATTCCTATCACTTTAAAACATTAGTCACATTCACTTTGAAATACTTTCATTCTCTACTCTCTTTCATACACATTCCGTCTGGCTAGAATCAATAGCCCAGACTTAACAATAACAGTTCATATATAAACAGAACATGCTCATATTGAACAGTTCAATCACAGAACAGTTCATATCATAGAAAAACCGAAGTGTTCAAATTATGGCACAAGGCCTCATACATTCTACCACCTTGTACAAATATCGCACATTCGCACATAAACAGAACTTCTCAAGTTCAACATCTGAGAAGTTTAAGAAACTAGCATTCATTTAAAATATGAATGAAGTTAGGAAACTTGCCTTACGCACAACTACAACTTACGCTGAACTGCTCATTCTAGTTCCTATGTAGCACATAAGAAAAATAACACATACACTAATTAGTCATGTATATTTGACTTATACATTAGTTTTCTTAACTTTACTTCTTAGGGTTCGCGTTCTTGTAACCTAAGTTTACGCGACCACTTTTATTACCGTTCTACGGCTTCATGACATGCGGAGATGTCTTACTTTTATGTTCATCATCTTTGATGTTTTACATCTTATCTTCTTCTTATTACTTCTCTAAGACTCAGCACACATCGCTTCTCTGCTAGTAGTCCATATGGTACTTTGAGTGGTTTCCCACAAAAAACCAACAAACAAGTTCCCGTCTCGTCTACACTGCCCATAACAATGAGTTAGATCGGTTTCCAGTTTTGTATATACCTTCGTTCTCTGAAGGAATTGTTTAGCCCAGCTCCCATATGTCAACCATCAAAGGTTACTGTGACAACCTGAGAAACTAGACAAATTATTGAAATATTAAATGATTGATTTAAGGTCAAATAATAGACCTAGACAGAAAATAAGTGTATGCGTTTGATATTTTCGAGATGGAATTTTGAGGATTTCAAAATTCTGTGAAGGATTTAGGTGAATTATTCATGATTAAGTGTATATGTGAATATGTTCTGTGTATATGTTATTATATGTGTTCAGAATATATGGTTAAGGGTCAAGGGTTGACCAGATAAATTTTATCAGTGTCAAACCCTAATATTATTAAGAACGTCAACGCTCAATTAGAAAATCCTAACGCCTGAAAAGAAACCCTAGAAATCGGTTTTGAAACCCTAATTTTAGTTCCAGGAATCCGAAACCCTAATTCAGAATTTAAAACACTAATTCTGGAATTTAAATGTTGTGTATAAGGTTTAACGTCATTAATTATAATTTATTAGGGAAAACCCTAACGAAATACTTGAAACCCTAATTTCTTATTAGAAAGCTCTAATATTAAATTTGGGAACTCTAATTTCAAATTTTGGGTATTTAAAACCCTAATCTGGGAACTTAAACGAAGATTATATTGCTTAACTATTATTAATTATAATATTAATTAGGGTAAAGCTTAATTAATTAGAAAACCCTAATTTTAAATTTTTAAACCCTAATTATCCTGTCAGTAACCTTAATATACAATTATGGATTTAAATTGCTAAATTAGCAATCTTAATTAGGAAATATTAATCCTAATTTATGTTAGCTCTTATGTGATTAGGAAAGTATACTGTAATTAAGAAACTCTAATTATATTTAAAGATGTTAATTTTCATTTTTGAAAAACCCTAATTTAGAAATCCTAAAATGTGAATTATGGAAAACTTAGGTTTTCACCCTAAGGGTCAAACCCTAAGAGTTTGCAACAAATGACAATTCTAGAAATAAAATGGTATGGAAATGACTAGTTTACCCTTATTGCATTATTTAGTAGATTGCTTGTAGATCTAGCCCTAAAATGAGATGGTACACTACTTTAACTCTAGACCTAGATGTGTGTCCAAATATCAGCCACAACTTGCTAGCAAATATCTTGAATCATATCTATTATATAGATCAAAGAGAGAGAAAATGTCACTTTACTTCTCATTCTCCCAAAACCTTTCTCTCTTCCAAATCTGAAATTAAGAGTGAGAAAGTGAGATATGATAAGTCCATATTAGTCTCTAACTTGGCAAGATCAGATCATTAAAGTCAGATTCATGATTAAAGTTAGAAAAAGGTATAAAAACCCTAACTTAGAAATCCTTAGATCTTATGTTATACGAATTTGTTTGTTATTAAAAGTTATGTTATAGAGTGTCATTTGATGATTTGGGTTGACAAAACTCAGATCCATATCATTGTGATGCTCGAATTTAAAGATTTCTCAAATCTGGAAATCTGGAAATTTAAGGCCTGACAGCCTAATGTCAGGACCTCTAGATCCTTTCTTGTTATTTTTTTATGTGTTTTAAGAGTTTATACTTGTAGTATGTTGTAAGGAGTTCAATATAGACCTTGAATCAAGTCCATATCATGTGTAGATCGAACAGTATAAGCAGTCAAAGGTCGTTGACCAGTCACGAAAAGTCGAATCTAGGCAACCCAGAAATTTTCTATGTTGTCTGACAAGATTTTCCAGGCCCTTAATCTTGCTGTTATTTGATGTTATGGCTATGTTGTTGATTGATCCTTGTAGTAGGACATGTTGTGTACATACTAAAACCTTTAGATCACCCAGATCTGTAACAGGATCGTAGAAACTAATGGTCAAACCACCGTTGACCGAACTACTTGATGAACAATCTGGAAAACCCAGATTTGTTCTTGAGCATGTACCTGACATGTACTTTGACCATCCATGATTTCTTTTATATGTTGTTGTTAGACCAACCTGTTGATATATTATGGTACCCTGACATGAGATCTACACGATGAAACCTTTAAATCACAATAACCAAACTGGGAACGTGTAGATTCAACAGACCAAAGTATGACCCTCGAACTGTTCTTCATTTCTGAAAAACCCAGAAATGAAGAACAGGTCTAACAGGTGATTCTGTAGCTTAGATCTTTCAGGTTGTTCATGTTTTGGCCATGTAATTTGCTTAGGGTTGTAGTACTACATTACTACTACAACATTACTACATTCTAGAGCCCAGAAAACCTCAAGAACATGAATCTATTGATGGTCAAACCACCTATCTCGAACACTGACATGGTGTTCTAGGTTTGTTGAAGAACAGCCCAAGAACACCAATAACGACGGATTCATCGCCTAATGTCCCTATAGCGACAGTTTATTTTGAAAATTAATTATTTTAATTAATAAATAGATAAAAATGGTTTATAATTATTAAAAATATATAATAAATTATGAAAAATTATTTTAAAGTCTGAAAAATAGTTTTTAATTATTTTGAGTATATTTCAAAAATATTTAATATTTTTGAAATATAAAAGGTATTTATTTATTTAATTATAATATTAAATAAATTATTTAAAAATGGTTTTAATTCATTAAAAATCATGAAAAATTATATTATGATATTAGAAAATATTTTAAGTTATTTTTGGCGACTTTTAATATTTTGTGATGAATTTCTTAAATACATTGATATTAATGATAATTAATTTATTTAATAAATATATTAAATAAATCATGGAAAATCGAATTTATGATTTGAAAATCATATAAAAATGATTTAAGTGTTATAAAATATTTTATGTTATAAAATATAACTTTTAATATTTTGACATGAAAATATTAATATTTTAATATTAAAAGCAATTATCGGATAATGAATTTAAGTGTTTAAAAATCATAAAATTATGATTTTAAGGTATTAAAAATACTTTGATATATTATAATTATATTATAATATTATGTTATGATTTTCATTAATAATAAATATTGATGATTAAGGAATTATGTGGTATTTAATTCATTTAAATACGATTTTAATGATTGAAAAATGTTGATAAATGATATTAATTATCTGAAAATTATTACAAGTCTATGAAAATTGTTTTGACTAATAATAAATTATCTAAGATTATTGTTAAGTGTTCAGGCAGAGTTTATTTAAACTTAGACTCGAGAAAAGTCTGACTAGACCGTCAGGATGTTAGAATTGTACCGAACTCAACTCGGACTACAATAGTTTGACTTGAGGCTAAGTCTTATGTGTATTATGAAAGTAGTATGCACACAAGCCAATCATATTTGATGATAAAGCATATACTTTGTAACAATCTTATTCATTTATTAATAAAAAGTATTAATTTATTAAAGGCTTTTAATTATCTACATGTGATCTTTGTTTTATAATATGTGATAAACCCATAGTTTTAAGCAATGCTTTTAGAATAATGATGATGATCATTCTAATGAGATCTAAATTCTTAGAAAGCTTAAAACTAAAATAGTTCCCAATCATTGGATTACTAAATTGGGGATTAGTGAATCGGGATAGATTGGTACATACGTTGCTTGCTTTCATTGGATGAGGATGATTGATCTCATGATCATTTGTGTGGAGACACTAAAGCAAGTATGTAGGTGCTTATTAGAGAATAAGTTCAATTGAACGTGACTTCGCTAAGGAATACCTAATGGAGTTTTATTTGCACTGTCAATAGGAATTCTGTAGTGATAGTAGTACAAGTAATCCTTGGACTTGAGATCATCATAGTATCTTGTGTATGATGAGTTATACTTTGACTTATTCCTTAAGACCCTTAGGGTATATCAAAGGGAATGCTTGGGTATAATAAGTTGTACATGGAGATAATGTATGATCAATAAAGAATCTACCACTTCTAATAAAAGAAGAGAAATGTCCTATGTGATTCGATAAATGACAACCCAAAGAGTCCTTGGCGGCGAGGAATGAAATTAGAAAGGAGTTTCTAATTTGCATTATTTGAGTTGTGCATTTAAGAGTCGAAATACATATAATTAAATAAAATAAGACTTGACAATAATTCCATGTCTTATATTTAATTGGGACATTGTATGGTGGAAGGATTGAATTATGACGTGTAACTATTTACTCAAAGGTTCTTTAATGATTAATGTTGAAATCTATATTATCTGGAAAGTCGTTAATCGCTAGGGAGGCTTATCCTATTGTAGAATAAATATTATTTATTTAAATAAATTAATTGTTTAATTTATTTATTTAAATAAGATTAGAATTGTTCTAATTGATTTATTCACAACCAGGTTTAATATGGAGAACCTAAAGGGTCACACCATAAAAGGAAGAATAATTATTTAAGAAGTTAATGGCATAATCGTAATAATATATGTTAAGTATATTTAATTTGATCTATGGTGATAGAATAAATTAAATAGCTTAATATTTATTATTTAATATTTTAGAAATATTAAATATAAATTAATAAGAGGAGTCTTATTAATATTATTACAATTATTATTATTTTGATTTCTAAAAGAGTTTAGGAATTAATTTAATATAAGTACTCTCATTTATTCCTAATAGGATTAGGAGGGAAAATTAATTAAAGGAGTTTAATTAATTATCCCTAATAAGATTAGGGAGCTTAATTAATTAAAAGAATTTAATTAATTAAATAAATCCCAATTCCTTAATTGTTAAGGTGGGTTTCCCACATCTATAAATAAGAGGAGTCTTATTATGGGTGGAGGGGGTTGTTGACTTTTTCAACATACGACATAATTCCAATTGTTGGGAGAGTACACCTTTTCTATAGAGATAGAAAAACTAGGGTTTAGCCAACCACCCTTCTTCTTGAATTTTCTTCTTCCTTGGTGGATCACCTCTAGAGGGCAAACATTTGGGTGGCTAACGTTGATCAAAGGAAGGAACCAAACCCGGTGGATTCAAGATTGAACGCGAAAGGATTTGGAGGTGAACTTGTACCTGAGGAAGCTCGATCTTCAAGGGTATGATTTTATTCTTTATCTTTTCGTTTACTTAATAATTATGCATAAAGGGTGATCCGGGTATATGGTTTGTAAATTTTAAACTCGATTTTACACGCGCTTAGCATTAATTTTGCAATTTGATTGCGTTGATGAATATTACAAACCTAACAAAGGGCATCGAGCCAAACCTTTATGCGAATTATTAATTGTTTTAATTTATATATTGATATGTGTTTAGAACAATTTAATTGAGCATAATTTTATTGTATAAAATTTTAAAAAAAAAAAATAAAATTTTTACATGGAATTGGATTCCATAATTAATTAAAATAAAGGAGTTTATTTTGATTAAAGATTTTGATTAAAATAAAATAGTTTATTTTATTTAAAATTGGATAAATTAAAATAAAATAGTTTTATTTTGATTTAAATTTGGATTAAAATAAAGGAGTTTATTTTGATTCAAAAATTAGATTTTATACTAACTAATTTTGCCCATTAAATGATATCAATATATATATTAAATGTTTATTATTCATGAGATGAATGTTATTTATTGATGCATATGGTGATGTGTATGATAATAAATGGGATTGATTATGGACTATTGACCAATGCGATTGGATTTTATTTTAGTTGGATGCATGAATGTATGGGTTTTATTAAATGGGGTCTGCACAGACCTCGTCTTCTCTAATTTTTTTCTTAATGTAAATTCTATCTCCCTCCTATGTACTTCCCTCGATTGCCGATGATCAAGGTTTCTATTTATTTTAAATAGTTTTGTAATAGGAATAGTTAGAATTAATTTTAAAAATTGGAGATCAAAGGAGCACGTGAAGACTTCGTTTGTAATGGAGCCCGGTTTAAATGTAATAGTTATATTTAAATATTATTTCTTGCACCCCTAGGGTTTGACCTTTTGGTTCACTTGGTGGCTCTAGTGAACCAAACTAGAATAAAAGTCCATAATCAATCCGGGTAGAATATAGTATTCTATATGCATGCTTATACTATATATATATTATATATTATGCAAACATGCTTCATATGTTTATTAATATATTAGCGTATTTTATATATATATATGTAATGCTGCGCTAAACAAGATGAGACAAATTAATAACAAACCCCTCAATTTTTATATTAAGTCCTAAGCGTTCTAAGATATTTGGAATATCGAACGTCGCCTTCTAGCATGATAAAATTAATAGAGTATTAAATATTTAATATGAGTTTGTTGTGTCACCACAAGGCAAGTATTAAGTATTTAAGATGTTAATTTATCACATTTGATGCTTATAAAGAAAATTGAACAATATTGTTTTGTTGTGTCACCACAAGGATGATATTTTTCTTTTTGAATATATGGAGTGCTAGGTCGGACTTAACTTGGATAATTTTGATTCGGATGTGCCACCACTTGATCAAAATAATCTAAGAGGCAAAAAAAAAGGAGTTGCATAGTTGATGTAATTGACAAAAAGTTGTCTACCTATTTATTTATATATAGTTTGTTGTGTCACCACAAGGCTATATACATTTGAAATGGGATCCTTATTCTCACTAGCAAATCTTTAATTAGATTTTGCCGAACTATATAAGTGAGGTAATATAGTTTGAAGAAAATAGTGGGAGATACCAATTTAAAACAAGACCTAATTTATTTTGGTAATTAATAATAGAATGTATGTTAAAATGTTGTTAATTACAAATTCATTTACGTAATTTTACAATGTCTAAAATTACTATCAACTGCGAAAAACATATTAGATGCTAAATTAATCGGGCCAAATTAAACGGATTGGTTAAGGAATTTGAGAATAGTTCTCATAGCTAAAAAGCTATCTTATGTCCTTAAAACGCCTATCCTCAAGAATGGTTGCGCATAATGCCTCGAGGAAGACATTGCTACTTTTAGAAAGTGGCAAGATGATGCACTGGTTGGCTCAATGCATCATGCTCGCATCCATGAGTAATGAGCTTCAAATACAAGATGAAACTATGGATGCTCCTACTATATTCACCGCACATCAAGTAGTTGATGGTGAAGAAAGTAGGACCGATAGATATCGAGATATCTAAGGAGCTCTTCCGATCTAGAATGACCAGATGACACTACTGATGCGGATAAAAGTCCTTAACATTATCAATTTGATTGATCAATTAGACAACGAGTTTTGTCATGGATGGAGAGTTGAGCCAAGATTTGATCTTGCACTCACTCCCCGGACTCCTTTCACAATTGTTGTGAATTTTTCATATGAACAAGCTAGATATCGGCCTCCGATTTGCTTAACATATTGAAAAAGGTTGAGAGTCACTTTCCAACCAAGAAAGATCAAGTCTTACTGGTAGGGGCCAAAGGATCTTCTGAAAAGAAGAACGATTCAAAGAAGGTAAATAGAAAGGCGTAAACAAAGGATAATAAGAACAAAACTGATACGGATAGCAAAGGAGTTTGCTTCCACTGCAATAAGCCTGGACACTGGAAAGAAACTGCGAGAAGCATCTTGCAGAGCTAACCTAAAGAAGCTTAGTGAAGTTTCAGTTAAAAATACAGTTTTTTGTTCATGATTGAAATAAATTTTTTTTTAAGTCAAGGTTCTACTTGGGTATTGGAAACCGACTTTGGTTATCATAAATATAGATTTATGAAGGGACCAAGCAAAAGTAGAAAGCTAAACAAATATAAGTAATCCTATGTACTGAAAATGAAGCAAAGGTTGCTGCATTAGCCATAGGAACTTATAGTTTAGCAATCCCTATGGTCAAATCTATTAAGTCAATAAGTTGTTATTGTATTCCAGTACTTGTTGGAAACATTATTTTCATTTTATTGTTGGAAAATAAAATCTTTGGTATTATATTTAAGAACAATTGTTGTTCTATTTATAATAATAATGTTTTGTATAGGACTGGAATATCACTTAATGGATTTTGTATACTTGACTTATGTAAAAAAAATTATTTTGCAAATTGAATAAACTAGTATAAGAAAAGGAGATGATCATTCAAAGAGTTGAATGTGTGTATTTGTTGAAATACAAGTATGAATTATTTGAAAGGTTCAAAGAATTGAAAGTGAAACAAATTGACAAAGTATTAAGATTCTTTGATTAGATCGAGGATAAATACTTGTGCAATAAGTTTCTAGATCATCTCAAATGGTTTTCTCATAATGGGCGCCTCGACACGCAATAATTGATTGATGTATCTAAAAGGAAAATCATACCTTGTTGGACATGGTGCGGTCTATAATGATTTTACCGACATTCCAAATCCTTCCGGGATAATGTCCTAGAAATGGTCAGCATATCTACGAAAATGGTAACCTCAAAATCCTACCCCAAGACTCCATAAAAGTTATGGATGGAAGGATTCCTAATCTTAAGTATGTTAAGATAAGGGGTTGTCCAACTTATGTGAAAAGGTTTCAAGGATAAGCTTGGGACAAAATTTGACATGTACTGATTTGTGGGACATCCTAAAGTAAGTTTAGGGTATATGTTCTATAATCCTACTTAGCAAAAGGTGTTTGTTACGAAACACGCGCATTCTAAGATAAAGGTGTTTATCATTAAAAGGGGCTAGTGGGAGGATAATAGATCTTGAAGAGTTCAAGAACCACAAAATACTATAAGTCAAATAAGAGGAACCTGTAGATAGACCTATTATACCACAACTGAATCGTAAATCTGGAATTGTACCAAAGATACCTAGGAGGTATGGATTCATCATGGATGATGATGATGAGGTACACATCATAGAAGATGATGATCCAGAGTTACATACGATGAGGTAAGAGTTCTTGTGTTTACAAAAGGGTCAGTGGGAGCGTCGTGAAATTTCTAGTATTATATGTTGATATACTACGGATAAGGAATTAATGACATACCAATGCTACAATCAGTAAAGATAAAGTTGTCTAAACATTCCTCCATGAATGATTTGGAAGAGTATCTTAATTGGGGATATAAATCTATATAGATAGATTTAAGAGGATGCTCGACTTAACCCAAGGAACGTATATTCATTTGATGCTAAAGTCGTTTAGCATGGCAAACTCCAAGAGATGTCTCATGTCGATGAGCTATGGAGTGTATCTCTTAATAGTCCCCACAGACTCCTAAAGAGAGGTCGCATGAGTGACAATCATGCATGCAATGAAATGTACGAGACCCGATGTTGATCGGTCATATTCGGAGAAGTTCACTATGAGTCGGTGAAAACATCTTAAAGTGCTTAACCCAACTAAGGATGTGATCATATTCATGGTGGGTCTAAATTAAAACTAGAGGGCTTAACAGACTCAAGTTTTTTAGGCATGCACTAAGATGATGAAAAAATCCACTTTAAGGTAAAGGTTACCTTGAACAAGTGGTGCGATGAATTGGAAGGTTCCAAACAACAAAGAGTTCTTTGGTTTAGTAATAAAGACAAAGTATATAGCTATAAATGAAGCTACAAGTTGATTGTTTGGATTAAAAGTTTATTACGTAACTAGGAATAGTTCCTAAGTCTCATCTTGGATCTAAACATGTGTTGTGGCACTTTCATTTGATTATTAGAATCATTGAAAGATGGGAAATCACTATAGAGATAGTGGACTCTCATGAACAATATTACATATCCATTAACTAAAGCTTATCCAACAAACAGGGATAATCGTCACTTAGAGAAGAAGAGTATAAGATACCATGACGATTGGCTTTAGTGCAAGTGGGAGATTGAAAGTAGTATGCACACAAGCCAATCATGTTTGATGATAAAGCATATACTTTGTAACAATCTTATTCATTTATTAATAAAAAAGTATTAATTTATTAAAGGCTTTTAATTATCTACATGATCTTTGTTTTATAATATGTGATAAACCCATAGTTTTAAGCAATGCTTTTAGAATAATGATGATGATCATTCTAATGAGATCTAAATTTTTAGAAAGCTTAAAACTAAAATAGTTCCCAATCATTGGATTACTAAATTGGGGATTAGTGAATCCGGGATAGATTGGTACATACGTTGCTTGCTCATTGGATGAGGATGATTGATCTCATGATCATTTGTGTGGAGACACTAAAGCAAGTATGTAGGTGCTTATTAGAGAATAAGTTCACTTTGAGCGTTGGCTCGCTAAGGAATACCTAATGGAGTTTTATTTGCTGTCAATAGGAATTCTCAGTAGTGATAGTAGTACAAGTAATCCTTGGACTTGAGATCATCATAGTATCTTGTGTATGATGAGTTATACTTTGACTTATTCCTTAAGACCCTTAGGGTATATCAAAGGGAATGCTTGGGTATAATAAGTTGTACATGGAGATAATGTATGATCAATAAAGAATCTACCACTTCTAATAAAGAGAAAATGTCCTATGTGATTCGATAAATGACAACCCAAAGAGTCCTTGGCAAGCGAAATGAAATTAGAAAGGAGTTTCTAATTTGCATTATTTGAGTTGTGCATTTAAGAGTCGAAATACATATAATTAAATAAAATAAGACTTGACAAGAATTCCATGTCTTATATTTAATTGGGACATTGTATGGTGGAAGGATTGAATTATCACGGTAACTATTTACTCAAAGGTTCTTTAATGATTAATGTTGAAATCTATATTATCTGGAAAGTCGTTAATCGCTAGGAGGCTTATCCTATTATAGAATAAATATTATTTATTTAAATAAATTAATTGTTTAATTTATTTATTTAAATAAGATTAAATTGTTCTAATTGATTTATTCACAACCGGTTTAATATGGAAAACCTAAAGGGTCACACCATAAAAGGAAGAATAATTATTTAAGAAGTTAATGGCATAATCGTAATAATATGTTAAGTATATTTAATTTGATCTATGGTGATAGAATAAATTAAATAGCTTAATATTTATTATTTAATATTTTAGAAATATTAAATATAAATTAATAAGAGGAGTCTTATTAATATTATTACAATTATTATTATTTTAATTTCTAAAAGAGTTTAGGAATTAATTTAATATAAGTACTCTCATTTATTCCTAATAGGATTAGGAGGGAAAATTAATTAAAGGAGTTTAATTAATTATCCCTAATAAGATTAGGGAGCTTAATTAATTAAAAGAATTTAATTAATTAAATAAATCCCAATTCCTTAATTGTTAAGGTGGGTTGCCCACATCTATAAATAAGATGAGTCTTATTATGGGTGGAGGGGGTTGTTGACTTTTTCAACATACGACATAATTCCAATTGTTGGGAGAGTACACCTTTTCTATAGAGATAGAAAAACTAGGGTTTAGCCAACCACCCTTCTTCTTGAATTTTCTTCTTCCTTGGTGGATCACCTCTAGAGGCCAAACATTTGGGTGGCTAACGTTGATCAAAGGAAGGAACCAAACCCGATGGATTCAAGATTGAACGCGAAAGGATTTGGAGGTGAACTTGTACCTGAGGAAGCTCGATCTTCAAGGGTATGATTTTATTCTTTATCTTTTTGTTTAATTAATAATTATGCATAAAGGGTGATCCGGGTATATGGTTTGTAAATTTTTAAACTCTGATTTTATACGCTTTCGCATTAATTTTGCAATTTGATTGCGTTGATGAATATTACAAACCTAACATATTATAGACTGATAGGGTTATGTGCTATGTGTTTAGGTTATTCTATGTATATATGTATAATATTATTATATTGTGATTATATTATTCTAATATTGGAGATCTATATTACTAATATTAGGTCTTCAGATAAAGCGTTATAAATTGCGTAGCGGTAATCAACGGCTCAGGCAAGTTTTACTTAACTCTACTAAGAGTTGTTTTATTCAGATATGCTTATGGTTAATCATTGCTAATTGCCATGTGGAATTGTACTCTGTACATATTGCATGTATAAGTCAGGTATGAAAGGCTGATCACCTTCATTACCAGTTGGTCCAGATATATTTGTTCATGTTCAATACTTGTTCAGTCAAAAAATTTGTTCGTGCTAGTTCTCAATTATATTGATGAATTATAGCCAGCTTATTATTCAGACTCTTTCAATCATGAAATATCCTTAAATTATATTTAAACTTGCTGGGCAACTTTCATGCTCACCCTTGCTATATCATGATAAACATTGTAGATAAGGCGAATGCGTTCGGATACAAGAAAAAGGTTAATGTCAAGTTCAGCTTGGGATAAAATGTGCGGCTAGTTTGCAATAGTATAGTTGGATAATAATGTTATGTGTTAGATAGTTTATGATTTGTGTATAAGTTAAGGTTACTCGAGTTTGAGGAATAGTGTGTAAAGTGTACTGTATAAAAAATATATGTTTATATCTTCCGCAATAGTTATAAAATGATTGAACTGATTCTGTGGTGATTTGGGACCCAGATTTGGGGCTCTCACAGTTACGATTATACTACAACTTAACTTATACGAACTATTAAACTATATGTTTGTTAAGTTAATTTCTCATTCCTTATGGCTTCCTGGCAACTAAATGCCACACCTCAGTATTCATTCTTATACGACTCACCTTCGGCTTTCATTACTCTTATTATCGTTCATTACGGCTTTCTCGATAATTCATATCTTACTTATTACCTTTGTCAACGTCTAGGTCATACAACCAAGGTATACTTAGAACGTTCGTTCGACGCGAATACGATTCACGAGGATCATTTACATATCCAACGTTCACGTTGCTCGTCTTTTAATTTCTCATTCAAACTTTACTCAAGGTTTTAATCGCTTTCGATCGTTATCCATCCCATGAACCCCATGTTCATTATTCTTTCTTAATGTCAAACCCATACTGTTCGTTGTATGTTACGATCGATCGTTCATCGCAACAGCGTTGTGTTTGCAGCGTCTATACGCTTTACACTTATCTCTCACTACCATGTCATAACGTCGAAATGTTATTCATTACCCTCGTTCCCCAACGTCTAGGGAATCACAATCATAGCAATCCCCCACGTTTGTTTATCGCGGCTACGGTCCCCGGATATCGGTTACGTAACCCGTGTTCACATTCTTTATCTTTTAATCTCGATTAATCTTTTTGTTCAACCTTCATTAAAGGTTTAATTCACTTGCTTAAGTGTTGCATTTGATGAATCTTATGTTCTTTATCTTCCCATATGTTTCCCCCAAGAGTTGAGCAGTTAAAAGCTCTTCTTTGGCTTTTTCCCTACACTGGCGTTGCGGCGCCACTCTCCCTTCTATCTCTCGCGCCGTGGTGCGAGTTTGCAGTACTCGGCTCCCTAGTCTAGTGCTGCAGCGCCACCTTACAAGGCATGGTTGGCGCCGCGGTGCCAAGCCCTAATTCTTGAAAATTTCTTCTAAGTGTTAACTTCATTTTGAGATGCTACTTCCCGATCTCATAACTCCTTCATTATAACTCAGAACGACGTCGTTCCAAAGCCATTCTCTTCCTTATTTTATGTACTTCAATACCCCCTAGACATAATTTTGTTATGAATCTGTTAACATGTCATTCAATTGGCTTAATCTTTGCCCTTTATTCGTTTTATGTTTTTAACGCTCTTCTTTCGTTTGTCTATAATTCGATCATCCGAACTCAAAATTCATTAGTTCTTGAGTCTACGACTCACATTTTCTATGTTCTCTTACATTCTTATGAAACCCTACACGTTCGGGTTTATTTACTAACTTTCTAAATTCTCGTTTGTCTTTTACAAAAAAATTCACCATAACTTCGTTATAGCTAAGTTTTAATTTGTTATTCATGAACGTTTCTATCGTTACTAACCAAGAAATATGCATCAAACTTATACGTGATGGTTTTAAACTTGTCCATCAACAACAATTATTCTACGATGGTTTTAAATTTGTCAATCAACAACGTTCTTCGTGTTCTTCGCGTGTTATTCGTGTTCTTTGTTCGTTCTTCATTTTAATCGATATTTTGGATTACGATTTCACTTTTTATTGGAATTTGATGTTATAAAATATCATTCCTTACTTATTACACCTACTTATTGATATAATCCACTCGGATCGTTCTAATTCATTACGAATCTTATACTTCCTTAAGAAATTTATAAAGTAAACTTCAAATTCTTATTTTCATTAT
The DNA here is from genome assembly GCA_020205615.1 of Panax quinquefolius. Taxonomy (NCBI): domain Eukaryota; kingdom Viridiplantae; phylum Streptophyta; class Magnoliopsida; order Apiales; family Araliaceae; genus Panax; species Panax quinquefolius. Next base: position 123,143,198 of record CM035156.1, on the reverse strand, counting down.
TTCTTATGATTTCAACCATACGAAATCATTCCTAACATCATCTACTTATTATTCTCATTAAGTTATGTTTTAAACATATAAAACTTAAAGAAAATCTAACGTAGAAGTTAGGTTTTAATATCTTTCCTCTTTATTTTTCTTCCGCTAGACAAAACCGGCGATTTGCTAGCTTTTCTATTTCACGAACATTTTTGACCCGATCAATCATGCTCATGCTCTTCCTTTTCCCTCTCCATCCGAATCCTCTCTCCCTCTCTAGTGCAGGATTTTCAAAATCTCTTTTAAATGAAATAAGCTTCCTATTTATAGATTTTCCAAAGCTAGGGCAAAATAGTCATTTCACCCCTAACCTCCTTACTATTCACACCTCCTTACTATTCATGACTTAAGTGTTAAGTTAACTTAGCCCTTAAGTCTACTTAGCCTTTAAGTTACGTGGTTCCATCTTTCGGGTTTTTGTCCGACAGTTTTAAAAACTGCGATTCTCGGAATCCAAATATTTTTGGATATTTCGTCTTTTCTTTACCGATTAACTTTTACGTATTCTTCGGATTTCTAAAAAACTTAAAAATACTTTTTGGTGTTAAGCATTTTCATTCATGTTTTCCCCTAACGTAGCTAAACGAATGAAAAGCACATAACAGTACTTTTCGTCATTTTTATTTCGTCCGATTTTTGCACGTTTTTAGAGAAAATACTTTATCGGCTTACTTAACTTTTCAAGATATATTATCGTCAAATCTTTTGACGGAATGTCATTTCGACATACCGAACTCTCAGGACGGTTTAGGTTATTCAAACCTTAATCCTTAGGTTTCGTAGGGTGAATAGTGCATATTTCGTCTTTTTCCCCAAAATTATTTTTGTTCCCGGAAAATTTTCATTTTTGTCTTGAAAATTCTTAATCGTTCAATCTAGCTCGTAGCCAAAATCCTCCCGGCTTATAATCATCCTAGTTTCTAGAACAATTAATAAACACATAGCATATAATATTATTAATAAAAATTTATTTTATTAATAACTAATTCTTTAAACTTAAATTCTGGAAAAATCCGAATTTTCGGGTTGTTACATTCTTCCCCTCTTATAAAAATTTCGTCCTCGAAATTTCTCAAAACCACACCTATACCCGGGTCGTCACATTCACCCCTTCTTCACAGAATTTCGTCCTCAAAATTTTAGCCTACCCATCTGCTCAACTTCTCTTCAAAGAAGTTCCTATCTTTCAAACATTCTCTCACCTTCACAACTTATCAAGAATTATGAAGTAGAATGAACAACGAGAAATATAAGAATTCCTTTAAAATATTTCATACTTTTGCTAATGGGTCAAATTGACCATGAACTCTTACTAGCAGTTTACAATCACCAAGAAGGTAAACTATATCTTCCATACGTAGGCCATCAACCCATTGTATAACCCCATTTCGGGGTGTGTTCACCTCAGACTTAATCATTAGATTCCGCACCAAAATAATTTGGATTGGCACAACTTCTCAAGAAAAGCTTGATTTTCTTTTAAACATGACATACCATTTGTCCAAATTTAATCAAGTAGCTTAGAGCATACCAATAAATTGGATATCAACGTGAAACATTAAATCTAGTCAACTCAATTGACATCGACTACTTCTTTAAATTCTTTTCGCAATACATCAAAATGTTTTATGACGTCATGATACTGAAGTACTTTTCACGATGACGTTGAGGACTTCGTCAGTTTGTGACTTCATCATTATACATCATACCATAGCGGGTTGTTGATCCTAAGATCACATCCAACACCAGGTTCAATTGCATTAATAACTCCATCCTTTTACCATCCTTGCATCAAATGCACTGATGATATAAAATTCATTTTGATATTTCAAATCAATTTTTGTCTAGCCGAAATAATTAGCATAGACATACCAAGAATAGTTCTTTTAAAAATCTATTGGTTCCAAAAGTTGAACCAATTCTTTCATTTTCCAAAATACGAACACATAAGCACGATTTTAATAAACTTCAAAATCTAGCATAGCTAGATGACTTGGAATATCCTATTCTCCGTCTTCCTACATTGTCTTACTGCTACAATACTTAATCTTCTCTAGCACCTTTAATACTAAGCCTACTGAAAATAACATATTTTCAGTCTAAACATCCCTCTACCTTAGTACAGTCCATCAACTTACCACACATTATGAGTTCAGGAACTTTCCACAATAATATGAGTTTAAGAACCATCCCAGACAGACCATAAGCGTCCATTCGCTGAGAAGTTCAAAAACATACCATATCATTATGAGTCACGAAACGCATGTACCATAAGTATGAGTTTCAAGAACTCGCACCTACCTTATCGTTCTCTACCTATCAAGTATATACGTGAGAAAAGATTCACCTTCTCGTCATATACATCTTGATAGCGCGACCAATCCCAATGATTATAACTATAATAAGCTAAGCAGTTGTTACACCAAGCACAAACCTCTGCCCATACAAAGGTTCATACAACTCAGCTATCACATGAGTCCTCAATTGAAATTTTACAACTCCTAAATCTCTCTTAACTTAATACGAATTTTCTTTAATTCATATACTATCCTTCACAACTCAATCTGAGTTCTTTTTCCTGTACTACTTCATAGTACTATAAATCATTCATCGTTTAACAGCTCATCTGTTACTACGATTCACTATGATCACGTGGTGATCCTCTTATCTCTCTCTCTACGATTATAGTCTTAGATACTATTACCTAAGATTTATAACCTATCAGCTTTGATACCAATCTGTAACGCCCCGAAATCCGGTCTATCTTCACACCCGAATTCCGTACGTCACGAGTACATCATTCATCCAAACATACATCATTATATATTGAAATATAATAACATACATTCTAAATTCCCAGGTTCTAAAACCTTATAACCTTTCTCATTACAAATAATGATAAATACATTATTCCTTTCATCTTACAAGAGTGACTTTTATCTGCCACCAAGGATACATAACAATTCATTAAACTAGTCTATATTTAATTTTCACCTTTCTACATTACAAGTCTTCACTTGATATTTTTGCTCATTCACATTCTGATTGGTCCTTCATCTAGATACCGTCAGCTTGATTCTTACGGGATCCTTAAGTTCTTCTAACATCGTTCGCTGAAAATGTTTTTATTTAAAGCAAGTGTGAGCATTCAATTTCCCAGCAAGTCATAGCAGTTGAACATACAACTTTAATAGTTTAACATTCCTTTGGAACTTCGATAACCGAACAAAGGTTATGAAGTAGTTTGAACAATAGGAATAATCTCTATTCCTATCACTATAAAACATTAGTCACATTCACTTTGAAATACTTTCATTATCTACTCTCTTTCATATACATTTCGTCTAGCTAGAATCAATAGCCCATACTTAACAATAATGGTTCATGTATAAGCAGAACATGCTCATATTGAACAGTTCAATCACCGAACAGTTCATATCATAAAAACACCGAAGTGTTCAAATTATGGCACAAGGCCTCATACATTCTACCACCTTGTACAAATATCGCACATTCGTACATAGACAGAACTTCTCAAGTTCAACATCTGAGAAGTTTAAGAACCTAGTATTCATTTGAAATATGAGTGAAGTTAGGAAACTTGCCTTACGCACAACTACAGCTTACGCTGAACTGCTCATTCCAGTTCCTATGTAGCACATAAGAAAAACAACACATACATTAATTAGTCATTATATTTGACTTATACATTAGTTTGCTTAACTTTACTTCTTAGGGTTCGCGTTCTTGTAACCTAAGTTTACGCGATCACTTTCATTACCGTTCTACGGTTTCATGACATACGGAGATGTCTTACTTTTACGTTCATCATCTTTGATGTTTTACATCTTATCTTATTCTTATTACTTCTCTAAGACTTAGCACACATCGCTTCGCTGCTATTGGGGTTTTGATCCGTTAGACTTGAATATATATGATGTTTTTGTATATAAAATGATTGATAACATGTGTATTTATGCTATTACAAGGTGTTAGTTGCTACGTTTCATGATTTTTGTAGGAATTTGTTTAATTGGGTTTCAAATAGTGGGCGCGAGTTGTTGTTGCGGTTTTCATGCGGTGTGTGGCTCAATTGCTTGTTGTCAAGATAGGATAGAAAAACAGCAATTGCTTAATCGGGCTTTCTTCTTTCTTCGAGCAACAACATAATGTCTGTGCCATGCAAAGGCAAGGACACCGCAATGCCACAGCACCCGAGCCCAGCAAAGGTGACTTCGCCTATTCATTGTCATGTGTAATGGACTTATATTAGTTTAGCATGTATGTTAATGATGTTGAGGCATAATATAAACTACAATAGCAGATTGTCATGCATTGTTATATAAAGTGTATAAGAATTTAAGTGATTACTTGAATAAGCTACGTAATGGAAACTAAAAGTGATGTTTTCAAAAGTTGTAGATAAACAATAAGGTTTATGTTGATTAGTATGTGATTTTAGAGGCGTTATGTATGTTAACCAATATGGTTAGGTGCTAAATTAAGGGTATAACCTTAATGATGGGTTAAAAACCCATAGTGCTAATATTCATACAACTAATTGTGGTTGCGATTTCAATGATATATGTAGGGTAATTGGCTAATATTACTTTGTGTAGCTTACATACAAGGCAAGTTTCTAAACCTTAACTCCTTATATTGAGCAAGCTTTCTAACTTCATTCTTTTATTAATGAATGCAAGTTCCTAATTTTTTATTGAGCAAGACTATTAATTCTATCCTTATGTACGATTGAATATGCTTTTGTAACCTAAATCGTTACCTCGAGCAAGTTTTATATTTCTAAACCTTGATATTATTGTTCAAACTATATATTGTTCTAATACATCACTTCAAATGAGTTTATTCTAACTCTTTTGGTTATAGCACTTTGCATGTTTATCATGTCTATTCAATTATATTGTTCATATCCGATCTTTAACTTTGATAGCCTTGTTCAGTTATAAATTCTTGTATTAAACCTTCAAGTAGTAAGTAAACCTTTATTGATGGAAATTGAATAGTGTTCTAAAATTCTAGAAACACTGATAAGCTAGTTCCAAACTAAACTTTCTTTAGTGCGGAAATTCTTAATTCAAACTGAGACAAACTACCCTAACATAGGGGATTTTGTACGTGTAACATTTAGATGTTGTGCACAATACATGGTACAAAGGGCTGATCCCCCTAAGTACATTAAGAAGGGTCTGTATAGTCTAAATGCCTGTTAAGGTTGGTTAATAATAACCAAGCACCGGGGACATAGTTCGTGGTCTTAAGACCCTCAGATATTAAAGTTCAAACTTGTTTTCTATTTTTGATTCGTAGAGCAAGTTCATTATCGTTCGGCATTCGTTGTTCACTCTCATGTTGTTATCATTACTACTTTCTATATCAGTGAGTAATTGTTTGCTCACTCTTACAATTAACACTTCAGCTAAGGTTGAAAGAGTCGATGAGCCACCTACTAGCAAAGGGAAGGGCAAGATGTCCAAGTGTCGAAGACTTATGGAAATTAACTTAAATGTTTTATGTTATGAGACTTGTTTTATTTTTATATACAAACTGATGTAATAAATTTAAGGTTAGATTACATGGGATTATTTTTTAGTTGATGATGTAACCCTTTAATGGGAAAGATTATTTTTTAAGTTATTTAAATTATGTTTTTATCCTTTGACTATGGGTAGTTAGATGTAATGTTTTGGATAGTGAACACCAAATCATGTGGGAATGGAGTACCTGGATTTGGGGGTGTCACAGGTTGGTATCAAAGCTTTAGGTTATGAACCTTAGGCGGGGAAACCTTAGGAAAAAACCTTTAAGGAAACAAAAAATGTAGAGGTGTCCAACTCTTATAGAGTTTTAAAGAATGGATTAAGGTATCCATTGAAGCTAAATAATAAAAGACATTGTGTGCTATGTGTTAATAACTTATGTGCTCGCGAGTATCAAAAATGTTAAGTAAAACTTAAAATATTTTGTTGTCAAGATGTCTATCGAAGGAGGATCCAGTCCAGCTAGGGAAGTGATACCTCAGGTACCTAGAGATGACGAACCTCGGGATATTCATGTTGTGCGGGAACAATTGATCTAGGAGGATGATCCTGTGACCGATCCCGAGTATGATTGTTCTAAGGACATAGAGGAGGATGATGAGGAAGAGGATCATGTGGAGTTTCCACCAAACTCTATATAAGCTGAGATGTATGATGCTCTGTACGACCGTAACATAGAATTATAGGACGAGGTTGAGGAGCTGAAGGAGATGGTTGAGATGCATCATGCCTCGATGGAGCAGAAGGATGCAGAGATTCAAGAACATGACTCACACCTTGGAAACACGGAGTGGGACTTAGTTCATACCAAGGGTCAGCATGAAGACCTGTTGGCAGTAAACGAAAAGATGAAGACTAACATGGAGAAATTAAAAGATAACTTCAAAGAGGAATCAACTAAGCGTGCAAGAGCAGAGGATGCTTGGATGAAGGCGACTCAACGTGTAGACCGTGCAGAGGCTAAGGTCCAAGTGAAGAAGGCCAAGATGAACGAGATGGATTACACTTTTAATTATGCGATTGATAGGGCCCAGGATCGAGTCTTTTATTACCCACCTTAGTTTGAAGATTCATCGTGGTTCGTGATGGATCGTAGAACGGCGTATCGTATCATGCAGGAAGAGCGTCGAGAAGCCTTACGACGTCTTAATATGCCTAGATAGAATAAAAGTGATAATAATATATGGTTAATTATGTGAATAAATAAACTGTGAATCCCTTGTTTTGACATAAATAAAGGGATAGTATGAGTATGTAATCCTAAAACTTGTCTAGTTCTGGAAAGTGGATGTTATAGCGGTTATGCTTTCTTTATCATGTTTTAAAACGTTATGAATAAATAAAATATTAGAGTTTTTTTTGAAATGTTATGTGTCATAGCTTTAATCTTGGAATGTTTAAGTTAAACTCTAAATACCTAAGAAGTTGAGCAAGGAACTAATAAGCATATATTTTAACAGAAAATGCCTCATAGAAGAAGACAACCACGTCAGCAAGCACCTCCTGAGGGGTCTACTAATAATAACAACGAGACCAACACTAATCCGGTTCAACAGTTGGTAAGTCTGTTGACGGATGCACTTGCGAATCAACCACAAACTCAAGTCACGACCTTTAAGGAATTCAAAGCGGTTGGACCGCCAGAGTTTCAAGGGTCTATGAATCTAGTGGAAGCCCAAACCTGGGTCATGGAAATGGAGAAGGTGTTCAACGTTGCTAGAGTTAACGAGGATCAGAAAACCGCATTCACAATGTTTATGATGAAATCTGAAGCTAGCTACTAGTGGCAGGCAAATAAGGTTTGTGGGGGACAAGGAGTGATAGCGTGGGATAGATTTAAGGAGATGTTTTTCAAAATGTACTTTCCAGCGAGTTCTCGGAATCAGTTGGAAGTGCAATTTCTAGAGCTGAAGCAAGGAATAATGACGGTGCCTTAATATGCTGCGAAATTTAACGAGTTGGCAAGGTTTTCCACTTATCAAGTCAATACAAACGAGCGTAAAGTGAGAAGGTTCGAATAAGGGTTGAAACCCTAGCTGTATAGCAAGGTTTCAATGTTTCAGTTGAATACATTTGCGGCTGTACTGGAAAAGGCAATATCGCGGAAGGTGGAAGCGATGCCTTGACTAAGTACAATCAAGAACAAAAGAAGAGGAAGAATGAGAATGAAAATAAGGCCGGTGGAAGTAATGTTGGAAGTAACAATCAAAAGAGGAAGTGGAGCGAGAATTCGACTACGGGAGGACAATAGGGAAATCAGCAGAAGAAAAAGTTTGAAGCTTACGCGACATGTGGGAAGAACCATACTGGGGCATGTTTGAAGGGAAAGAGGGTGTGTTTCAACTGTGGTCAGGAGGGACACATTGCACCGAACTATTTTAGTCCGAAGAAAGGAGCATGCTTTACCTGCGGTTTGAAGGATCACATAGCTCGTGATTGCCCTAAGAAGCCAGCGGGAAGTGCAAGTGGTGGAAAAGGAAATAACAATGGTGGTGGTGCATTGACTATCACTGGACTAGCACAGTCAAGCCGACCTACTGTGAGGACTTTCAATATGACCGTGCAGGATGCTGTACAGTCTAAGGATGTGGTGTCAGGTATCATTCCAATTAATGTTATTAATGCTTATATACTATTTGATTCGGGTGCTACTTGTTCATTTATATCTGATGAATTTGCTCAAAATTTAGATTTGCCTCAGGAAGAATTAGAACTTCCCTTAAGTATAGAGATTGTGAATAGGGAAGTGATTCCTGTTAAATTCATATATAGGAATTGTAGAGTGTTTATAAAAGGTCCCGAGTTGATGGTAGACTTGATACCAATTAGACTTGGTGAGTTTGATGTTATACTGGGAATGGATTGGTTATTCAATTACGGAGCAGTAATTGATTGCCAAAGGAAATGTGTTAACCTTATGACTCCGTCAAGGGTTGTGTTCTTTGGTAGCAAATCACCTCGACAAGTAAGTTGTCTAACGGTGATACAAGCCAAGAAGTTATTGAGACAAGGATGTGTAGGATACTTAGCCTACATAGTCGATACACAAAAAAAAGAGTATGAAGTTAGAAGAAATATCGATTATAAGAGATTTTGCGGACGTATTTCCAGACGATTTGCCTGGTCTTCCGCCAGATCGACAAATCTAGTTCGTGACTGATTTACTACCAGGAACGACCCCGATATCTAAATCACCGTACAGAATGGCCCCGATAGTAATGAAAGAGTTGATGGTGCAATTGCAAGAATTGCTCGACAAGAAGTATATTCAGCCGAGTGTGTCGCCATGGGGAGCACTGGTGTTGTGTGTTAAGAAAAAAGATGGATCGATGCGGCTCTGCATTGATTACTGAGAATTGAATAAGGTCACGATTAAAAATAGGTATCCGTTACCTAGAATTGATGATTTGTTCGATCAGTTGAAGGGAGAGAGATATTTCTCAAAAATAAACTTAAGAAGTGGTTATCATCAGTTGAAGGTGAGGCCGAAAGATGTACCGAAGACGATGTTCAGAACTCGATACGGTCATTATGAGTTTTTAGTTATGTCTTTTGGTTTAACCAACACACCTACAGTGTTCATGGACTTGATGAACAAGGTGTTTAAACCATTTTTTGGACAAATTTGTGATGGTGTTTATTGATGATATATTGGTATATTCCAAAACCAATGAGGAACATGTGGAACACTTAAAAGTTATGTTAGAGACATTAAGAAAAGAGAAGTTGTACGCTAAGTTCTCAAAATGTGAATTTTGGTTGGAACGTGTACAATTTCTCGAGCACGTTATTGATAAGGATGGATTTTTGGTAGATCCATCAAAGGTTGAAGCTATAATAAACTGGGATCAGCCGAAGACACTGTCAGAAGTGAGGAGTTTCTTAGGATTGGCAAGTTACTACAGGCATTTTATTCAAGACATTTCCACGATCGCAACTCCGTTGACGAATTTAACTAGGAAGGCGGTTAAGTTTGTTTGGACAGAGAAGTGTGAGGAAAGTTTTCAAGAATTGAAAAAGAGGTTAAGTTCAACACCTGTGTTGTCGTTGCCTGTTGATACAGGGAATTTTGTGGTGTATAATAACGCATCGCATAAAGGACTAGGTGGTGTGCTTATGCAAAATGACAGAGTTATTGCGTATGCATCACATCAGTTGAAAGATTACGAGAAAGGGTATCCGACTCATGATTTAGAGTTGGCGACAGTGGTGTTTGCCCTGAAAATTTGGAGACATTATCTTTATGGAGAGAGGTGTGAGATATATACCGACCATAAAAGTCTGAAGTATATCTTTACATAAAAAGACTTAAACATGCGATAAAGAGGATGGTTGGAGTTGATCAAAGACTACGGCTGTGAGATTTTCTATCATCCCGAAAAGGCGAATGTTGTTGCTAATGCCTTAATTATGAAAGGACGAGATAAGTTAATGATGTTAACTGCTCAGGAGAAGCTAGTGTTAGAAATGGCTGACATAGATTTAGAAATTAAATATCCGGCAGAATCCGATGAAAAGTTATTCCAGATAGGAAACGGTTCAACGTTGGTAGATAAGGTGAAAAATACACAACTTCAAGATGAAGACTGTGAAAAGATAAAACAGAGAATATCTGTAGATGAGGAAAATAAATTCAAAATCAATTCAGAAGGGTTACTTCGGTTCGAAGGAAGAATTTGGGTTCCGCCAGTATCAGAGGTTAAAGAGGAAATTCTGAGTGATGCTCACAACTCAAGATATTCGATTCACCCTGGGAGTACAAAGATGTACCAGGATCTTAAACATCATTTTTAGTGGCCGAATATGAAGATGGATGTGGCTGAATGCGTGGAAAAATATTTAACGTGTCAGAAAGTTAAAGCTGAATATCAAAGGCCAAGTGGATTGTTACAACCGTTGGAGATACCGGAATGGAAATGGGAGCATATCACAATAGATTATGTGGTAGGTCTTCCAACGACCCAACAAGGTTACGATGCCATTTGAGTGATTGTCGATCGATTGACGAAGTCGGCATACTTTTTGCCAATCAAGCTTCGATTTACCCTACATCGGTTAGCAAAACTGTATGTGAAGGAAATTATGTCAAGACACGACGTACTTGTCTCCATTGCAGCAGACAGAGATCTAAGTTTCACATCTAATTTCTGGAAACGGTTACAAGAATGTTTGGGAACACAGCTGAGAATGAGCACAGTGTACCATCCTCAAACCGACGGACAAAGTGAGAGAACCATCCAAACACTAGAAGATATGCTCAGAGCATATATCATGGATTTCAAGGGAAATTGGGATGACCATCTACCATTGGTGGAATTTGCTTATAATAATAGTTATCATGCGAGTATTAGCATGCTGCCTTACGAAGTGTTATACGGCAGGAAATACAGAACTCCGTTATACTGGATGAGGTAGGTGAACGTTAGCTATTGTGTCCAGAATTGGTACAACAGACTATCGAGATCATCAAAGTGATTCGAGCAAGATTGATAGCCGCTCAAGATAGACATAAGAAATATGCCGATTAGCATTGACAAAATAGATAATTCGATGTCGGTAGTTATGTTTTCTTGAAAGTATCTCCTTGGAAGGAGAAAATTCGGTTTGGCAAGAAGGGAAAATTGAGCCCTAGATTTATAGGACCTTTTGAAGTGCTTCGGCGAGTTGGAGAAGTGGCGTACGAGGTAGCTTTACCTCCGGAGTTTAAACATATTCATAATGTTTTCCATGTATCGGTACTGAGGCCATATAAGCCTGATTATAAGCATGTTATTGAATATAAGCCCTTACAGTTTGAGAAAGATTTGTCATATGAAGAAGTCCCTGTTCAAATTGTTGACAGAAAAGTGCAAGTACTGAGGAATAAGGTGATACCTTCTATTAAGGTAATCTGGAGGAACCACAACACTGAAGAAGCTACGTGGGAACTTGAAAGTGTTATGATGAAGAATTATCCTCAGTAATTTGCTTGATCTTGTGTAGCGATTCTGGGAACAAAATCTTGTTAAGGAGGGAAGAATGAAACGAATAAATTTTTTCGAGTTGTGGTTCTTGGGACAGAATCCTTTTAAGGAGGGAAGGATGTAACGATCGAGAAATTTGTAATTTAATTTAAATATATATTGAATTAAATAAATATTTTCAATAATTTATTTATTAAGGAAAATAAATAATTAATGAATTGTGGTGAATTAATTTGGTAACTAAATTAATTAATGTTAATTAAATTAGATAATGATAATTGTATTTGAAGGATTTAATTTAAGGAAATAATTAAATTAAATCAATTGCTTAATATTTAGGGAAATAATTAAATTAAATGAATTGTTTAATTTAAAAGAAATAAATTAAATAAAGTGAAGTTTCTAATTTATTAATTAAATTAGATATGTAATTATCTATTAATTATAAGTATAATGATAATAAGATTTTTATTATTATTATAAGTTATTTAAATTAACTAAACTAAAGTTATTTAAATTAACTAAGTTAAGGTGTGACACATGAAAACTATATAATAAAAATAATATAAAAATAATTTAGTTTATGGGAATTATGTGGTAGGCAAACAAGGCCTTGTGGCCTTTGGCTTATTCAACTGATGCAAACTTTTTGATTTTGTACCTGACGTTAGTGGGGGAGTGGGAGTCAGTTTATTTTTATGCTTTTTATTTTTTCCTAAGGCTAGACAATATAGAAAATCTAGAGAAGGTTTGGAGAGAAGAAGAAACATAGAGAATTGAGGGAGAGTTTTGGTTGTAGGAGAGAATCACAAAGAGAAAGAGAAAGGTTGCTAAATACTTTGCTAAATCAAGGTATAAAATATTTCTATTTTTACTTTAGTTTGGTGGTATATATATATATATATATATATATATATATATATATATATATATATATATATATATCTGATATGATTTGAAAATCACGTGAATTGTGGTGGATATATGTGCATATGGTTTTGCAAAAACTGTTAATCATCATGTATACTTGATATTTGTTGGTCAAATTATGAGAAATTGGTGTGTTGGAAGAAAAATAGATGATAGTGTTTATACATTAAAATTGCCCTTTGAAAGTACCAAAGTTTGTGCCCTATATGTGTTGTAATATGCAAATTGAAGTTGGAATGTGTTAATATGTGAAGAAACGAAAGTGGCATAGTTTGAATCATGTTAATTGGTTAAGAAACTAGTTCGTGGTGATCGAATTCGCTAAGTATGTAAAAATGAGGAAATTTGGAAAGCGGCATATATATGAAGTTTTTGTATATAGAATGATGGATAACATGTGTATCTATGCTATTACAAGGTGTTGGTTGCTAGGTTTAATGATTTCTGTAGGAATTGGTTGAATTGGGTTGCATCCATGGAGCAGAGTTGTTCTTTGCGGTTTACATGCGGTGTGTGGCGCATACCGTCACCACACCCTAAAAAGCAATGCAAAATTGCCATCGGTTTTCTTCATGTGAGCACCACAATCAAATTGCGCTTTGTGCGTTAAGCAAGCAAGGGATAGTGGCAATGCTGCCACGCTTACCTTTAACCCAGCAAAGGACTTACACTTTGTTTCAGAGGTCATGTAATGAACTTATATAAGTTTAGCATGTATGTTAATGATGTTGAGGCATAATATAAACTACAATAGCAAATTGTCATGCGTTGTTATATAAAGTGTAAAAGAATGTAAGTGATTACTTGAATAAACTAGGTAATGGAAACTAAAAGTGATGTTTTCAAAAGTTGTAGATAAACGATAAGGTTTATGTTGATTAGTATGTGATTTTAGAGGCATTAAGTATGTTAACCAACATGGTTAGGTGCTAAATTAAGGGTATAACCTAAATCATTGGTTAAAAACCCATAATGCTAATATTTATACAACAATTTGTGGTTGCGATTTCAATTATATATGTAGGGTAATTGGCGAATATTACATTTGTGTAGCTTATATACAAGGCAAGTTTCTAAACCTTAACTCCTTATATTGAGCAAGATTTCTAACTTCATTCTTTTATTAATGAATGCAAGTTCCTAAATTTTTATTGAGCAAGACTATTGATTCTATCCTTATGTACGATTGGATAAGCTTTTGTAACCTAAATCGTTACCTCGAGCAAGTTTTACTTTTCTAAACCTTGATATTATTCTTAAAGCATATATTGTTCTAATACATCGCTTCAAATGAGATTATTCTAACTCTTTTGGTTATAGCACTTTGCATGTTTATCATGTCTATTCAAATATATTATTGATATCCGATCTTTGACTTTGTTAGCCTTGTTTTGTGATACCTCGAATTTTATGAAATGAAAGTATTCAATTTTCTTATAATTATTTTATTTAGTAAATGGTTAAATTGATAAAAGGTTAAAGTTAAGGGTGATATGTGAAATTTTTTCAAAGTAAGCAAGTTATCATAAAATAATCGGTGATAAAAGTATAGTAATACGCGTGGTTGCATAATAGCACACGGTATTGATTATTGATGCTTACGTGAGAGTCACGCAGTTATACTCAATTATTGCTACAGTAATTGTTGCATCATATCTCTCATATTATTGATTCAATTATTGTCAAAGTATCATCTGCATAATATGATATATTATTAAAACAATAATTGTGATGACAACGTTATTCATATTATTATTTGCAATATTGACAATGTCTAGAAGTTCTGTCAAGGAGAGGTTAGATAATCTAATTGCGCGCCAATAGGGAGAAATCCTTATCGGAAAGCCCCCTCTTTCCTGGGAACGACCTGGTTGTTAAATATCAAGAGTTATAATATTAATGATGAATAAGTTCGTGTTGATTAAAGATGAAATTGATATTTCCATTGTGTGGGAATTATTAGTGTTAGTGAAAATCGACATTTATTTCGATAATAATTGATGTTTGGAGGTTATATTGACCAATCGGGTAATTAACCGGATAAATGAGCAATTAATTGCAATTAATTCACATGCTTATAACTATGTGTTCACATGTGTGTACTATTGATTCACATGATTTACTATTAGGGGAGTTGGTGCAAGATTGATAATACTTGCATGACTAAATTAAAAATGGAGGTACTATACTGTAATGAGTTTTTTCACATGATTATACTATGGAGTCACATGATTTTACTATTGATTCACATGATTTACTATTAGGGGAGTTGGTGCAAGATTGATAATACTTGTATGACTAAATTAAAAATGGACGTATAATTGAAGGTACTATACTATAATTAATTTTTCATATGTTTAGAACTATTGAGTCACATGATTTACTATTGATTCACATGATTTACTATTAGGGGAGGTGGTACAAGTTTGATAATACTTGCAGGACTAAATTAAAAATGAAGAAAAAGAGGGAGGTAATATACTGTCATATTTTGAGCCCCAAAATGTGCAATAATTGAAACTATATTTTCCTATAAATAGAAGCTCATTTTCCTTCATTTCTCACCAATTCACTAAGTCTCACAAGAGCAATTATTATAGAGAGAAATTATAGAGAGAAAGAAGAAGAGAAGTCTGCTACCTCACTATTCTAATATCCAGTTTTCTTCTAAAGTAAGGGGTATTATTCTTTCGTATTCGTGAAGAGAGTTATTTTCTTCCAATACTAAATAGCAGTTGTTATTCCATTCTTTATTATTATGTTGGAATAACTTTATCATGCCAAATACCGCATATATGGTGAAATTCTTCATTATTCCATTCTTTATTATTACTTTGGAATAACCTCATCTGTCTTGATCTATCGCATGCACGTGAATTCTGTTGTTATTCCATTCTTTATTATTACATTTGGAATATCACATGCGTGCGGATTACACATGACTGGTTCAATTCTTTATTATTACATTAGAATATCCCATGCTCCGCACGGATTCGCGTGATCCGGTTCTCATTCTTTATTATTACATTAGAATATCCTATCTGTGCGGATTACGTATGACCTGGTTCCATTCTTTATTATTCTGTTGGGAATAACCTATCTGTGTGGTCTATCGCATGCATGGTGAATTCTTCTGTTATTCCATTCTTTATTATTTTGTTGGAATAACCTGTCTATGTGGATTACCTCATGCATGGTGAATGATCCGTTGTATTCATTCCTTATTAAATTATGAAAATGATCTGTCTACGTGGATTACCGCATGGAGGCTGAAAATCCATTTGCAGTTTCGTATATTCTATTATACTCATCTGGGTTATCATTTCTTTTGTACTCGTCATGAAATATCATTTTCTTTGGTATTTTTCTGTTACGAGTTACTATTCATGGGTTACTATTCACCTGGTTACTATTCACTCTAGTATTATTCACTCGGGTATTCGGGGCACTTTTCATGTCGGCGTACTATTCACGAGTTACTATTCATGGGTTACTATTCACCTAAATTTCTATTCACCTGAATATTATTCACTCGGGTATTTGGGACACTTTTCATGTCGGGGTACTATTCATAGGGTACTATTTACCCGAAAAATATATTTTTTTTCTGTCCAAATTATTTTTCATACATGAATATTATTCTTGAATTTTACTCTACAAAGCAGTATCGTGTTGACAATTTGGACATTATTGATTTCTGGATAAATTAAATTATCAAACTTTAAAATTTATCCTTGAACTTGTTTTATTGAATTATTATGTCATTGTCATCATCCTCATGCTTATATTTTGATGAAAGTCATCTTTGGCTTACGTGCATAGATGGACATGGTATGATTATGACCAGGGATTATTCGGTATAATCATGACCATAATGTGACGAATGATGTGGTGAAAGTCCTCATTGGCCTAGTTCATTGATGGACAGTTGTGGGTTTGATTATGACCAGCGATTATTCGGTATAATCATGACCATTGATGATTACATGAATATCCTTGGCCATGGTGCATGGATGATTCGATTTTATTTATTAAGCTGAGTCTTAGCGATAAAGTTGATGATTTTTTTTAAATCATAGAAGATAGTAGATTTTATTCTCTACTTCACTCTTCTAATGGATTGCTTATTTTCACTGCAGTTGTTGATTTAAAACTTGTTGTCTATTGTATCCTATCAGTTGTTATACTGTTGAAGGCTAAGGATAATTTATTCTGCATTATCGTAGTCATAATATTTCTTACTGGGCTAGTTGAGCTCACCCTTTCTTTCATTGTTCTCTTTAGGAAATCAGAATATAGCTGGGACGAGTCGGGGAATGGAGTGATGGTCTAGGATAAATTGCTTTAGTAGTCCTCACTATTACCTCACAATGGGTGATGTATTTGACAACTCAGAATAAGTGATGTAGACCTATTTTGGGGGCGTCACACACTAAGTCTCACAAGAGCAATTATTATAGAGAGAAATTGTAAAGAGAAAGAAGAAGAGAAGTCTATTACCTCACTATTCTAGTATCCAGTTTTCTTCTAAGGTAAGGGGTATTATTCTTTCGTATTCATGAAGAGAGTTATTTTCTTTCAATACTCGTAAGGGTTGTTATTCCATTCTTTATTATTATGTTGAATAACTTTTATCTATCTGATACCGCATACATGGTGAAATTATTTTGTTATTCCATTCTTTATTATTACATTGGAATAACTTATTTTGTTATTCCATTGAATTCTGTTGTTATTCCATTCTTTATTATTCTGTTTGAATATCCTATTTGTGCGGATAACGCATGACCTAGTTCCATTCTTTATTATTCTGTTGGAATATCCTGTTTATACGAATTATGCATGACCTGGTTCCGTTCTTTATTATTCTGTTGGAATATCCTATCTGTGCGGATTACGCATAACCTGGTTCAATTCTTTATTATTCTGTTGGGAATAACCTGTCTGTACGGTCTATCACATGCATGGTGAATTCTTATGTTATTTCGTTCTTTATTATTCTGTTGGAATAACCTGTCTATGTGGATTACCACATGCATGGTGAATGATTCTTTGTATTCATTCCTTATTAAATTGTGGAAATGATCTGTCTACGTGGATTACCACATGGCGAGTGAAAATCCATTTGCAGTTTCGTATATTCTATTGTACTCGTCATGAAATATCATTTTGTTTTGTATTTTTTTGTTATGAGTTACTATTCATGGGTTACTATTCACCCGATTACTATTCACTCTAGTATTATTCACTCGGGTATTTGGGGCACTTTTCGTGTCAGAGTACTATTCACCCAAAATACTATTCACCCGAATATTATTCACTCGGGTATTCGGGACACTTTTCATGTCGGGGTACGATTCCCGAAGTACTATTCACAGGGTAATATATACCCAAAAAAATATATTTCTTTTCTGTCCAAATTATTTTTGGTACATGAATATTATTCTTGAATTTTACTCTACAAAGCAGTATCGTGTTGACAATTTGGACGTTATTGATTTCTGGATAAATTAAATTATCAAACTTTAAAATTTATCCTTGAACTTATTTTATTGAATTATTATGTCATTGTCATCATCCTCATGCTTATATTGTGATGAAAGTCATCTTTGGCTTACGTGCATAGATGGACTTGGTATGATTATGACCAGGGATTATTCGGTATAATCATGACTGTAATGTGACGAATGATGTGGTGAAATTCCTCATTGGCCTAGTTCATTGATGGACAGTTGTGGGTATGATTATGACCAGGGATTATTCGGTATAATCATGACCATTGATGATTACATGAGTATCCTTGGCCGTGGTGTAGGGATGATTCGATTTTATTTATTAAGTTGAGTCTCAGTGATAACGTTAATGAATTTTTTTTAAATCATAGAAGATAGTAGATTTTATGCTCTACACGACTCTTCTAATGGATTGCTTATTTTTGCTGCAGTTGTTGATCTAAAACATGTTGTCTATTGTATTCTGTCAGTTGTTATACTGTTGAAGGCTAAGGATAATTTATTCTATATTATCTTAGTCATAATATTTCTTACTGGGCTAGTTGAGCTCACCCTTTCTTTCATTGTTCTCTTTAGGAAATGAGAATATAGCTGGGACGAGTCGGGGAATGGAGTGATGGTCCAAGATAAATGGCTTTAGTAGTCCTCACTATTCTACTGAATAATGTGATAATAATTGTACTGAGGACACCATTGAGTGTGGATATTATCTAGATGATAATATTCTTGTTTAAATTCTCACATATGTTTTGTCGTTTTTTACACGTCTGTTGTATAATTAAGTTGTATTTGAATTTATGTACCATGTATCTCGCGACTCAAGATGGCTGATGTATACCTGTTTTGGGGGCGTCACATGTTCAATTATAAATTCTTGTATTAAACCTTCAAGTAGTAAGCAAACCTTTATTGATGGAAATTGAATAGTGTTCTAAAATTCTAGAAACACTGATAAGCTAGTTACAAACTAAACTTTCTTTTTTGCGGAAATTCTAAATTAAAACTGAGACGAACAACCCTAACATAGGGGATTTTGTACGTGTAACATTTAGATGTTTGTGCATAATACATGGTACAAAGGGCTGATCCCCCTAAGTACGTTAAGAA
Organism: Panax quinquefolius; assembly: GCA_020205615.1. Taxonomy (NCBI): domain Eukaryota; kingdom Viridiplantae; phylum Streptophyta; class Magnoliopsida; order Apiales; family Araliaceae; genus Panax; species Panax quinquefolius. The sequence continues at coordinate 123,124,088 of CM035156.1, read as the reverse complement.
GGGTCCGTATAGTCTAAATGATGGTTAAGGTCGGTTAATAATACTTAAGCACCGGGGATATAGTGCGTGGTCTTAAGACCCTCATATATTAAAGTTCAAACTTGTTTTCTATTTTTGATTCGTAGAGCAAGTTCATTAACGTTCAGCTTTCATTGCTCACTCTCATGTTGTTATCATTACTACTTTCTATATTAGTGAACAATTGTTTGCTCACTCTTGCAATTAACATTGCAGCTAAGGTTGAAAGAGTCGATGAGCCACCAACTAACAAAGGGAAGGGCAAGATGTCCAAGTGTTGAAGACTTATGGAAATTAATTTAAATGTTTTATGTTATGAGACTTGTTTTATTTTTATTCCGCAAACTGATGTAATAAATTTAAGGTTAGATTATCTGGGATTATTTTTGAGTTGATGATGTAACCCTTTAATGGGAAAGATTATTGTTTAAGTTATTTAAATTATGTCTTTATTCTTTGATTATGGGTAGTTAGATGTAATGTTTTGGATAGTGAACACCAAATCCTGTGGGAATGGAGTACCTGGATTTGGGGGTGTCACATTCTCTCCTTACAAGGATTCTGTCCCCAGAATCACAACTCAAAAAAAAAGCCGTCATCACATTCTTCCCTACTTACAACGATTCTGTCCCCAAAATCGAAGACACAGATTAAACAAATAACTCAGGGTAATCTTTCATCATTTTATCTTCGAGTTCGCACGTAGCTTCTTCAGCATAGTGGTTCCTCCATATCACCTTCACTGAAGGTATCACCTTATTTCTGAGCACTTGTTCTTTCTTGTCGATTATCTAGATAGGAATCTCTTCATAAGACAAGTCTTTATTGAACTGTAAAGGTTCGTACTCTATCACATGCATGTAATCGGGTTTATACGGTAACAATCCGGAATTTCAAATTGTAATTTTAAATATTTATTGAATTATATAAATATTTATTTAAGGTGTTTATTGTTGAATAAATATTTATTAAATTGATGTGATGGTTATTAATAAATATTTATGAATCTAATTTTATTAGATAATATTCTAAATTAAATTATTTTATAATTTAGAGAGTTGTAATATTACATGATGTGTTATGTTGTTAATTAATAATTTAAAATGGTATGTTAAATTATTAAATAAAATTATAATGGAACTATAATTTTTGATATTTGTTAAAGTGGGAAATTTATTTAAAATATAGTGTGTATAATTAATTTATTTGATTAATGTTGGATATGGAAATCCAAATAAATAAGATGTAATTAGAAATTATAAACTAAATTGTTTATAAAAAATAAATTAAAGGAGTTTAATTTAGTTTTTGCCAAACAAGGCTTAAAATATTAAGTCTTTAAATTTTAAAGGGTTTTGCCAAACAAAGCCTTATGGCTTTTGGATTATTAATTTTGAATTTGTAAATAATAAAAAATTAAATAAATTAAATAATAAATATAATATATTTATAATATATACGTTTATTTTGTAACTGATATTATAATTAGTATGCGTATTAAGGTATCAGTTTTCTTTTACGTATTAGTTAATCTATATTGGCTATACTGAGAGTTCAGAGAGAACATGATAGAGTTTGACAGAGAACTTGAGAATTGAGAGAGATTGAGAGAAAACCTAAGGATTACCAAACAATTTCAGTAGTTTTAGCAAAGATTGTTCAAGATAATTAAAGGTATTTCTCTAAAAAATTTATATCTCCATATTATATGCATATATGAGTATTACAGCATGAAGCTTCAAACTCTGTGAATTCAAATTTTTTTCAAAATCTTGTTATACAATTGATTATAGTGATTATATGTGTTTGGGATGCTAGAGTTTATGTTTAAACAAGGAAATTGCATGCTAATTTCGTATAATAGTAGAAAAATAATGACAATGTATGTTTTTATTAATATTTTCTCATATGGCTTATGAAGTACCAATTATGATGGTCAATTAGTATGATAAACTGTAAATTGAAGCTTGTTTATGCTAGTTCATTAAGAAACGAAGAACACGTAGTTTGAATGAAGTGATTTGGTGAAGAATTGAAATCACAGTGATGGATTTTGTAAAGGATGTCAAAAAATGGTGTTATGTATGAAAACGTGGAAATTTGAGAAATTAAACTAGTATAAATGTTGTTAAATTATTTTATGTTGAGGAATATGTTAGCAAACATGTTTGCGATAGTTCTATACCATTTGTACGTGTTAATATTCTTTATTTTGGTGGGTGAAATTAAGTGTTTGTTGGGCTAAAGTCGACTCTCTGTTCATTGATGTCTCTCGCCTCTGTACGTGCACCCGGTAGCGATAATCTTTGATGCTAAGGCTAAAATCAGCTGCAATTGCTACCGGTCCCAGTGCCACCACATCACCGGGACAGTGAAGTCTACTACTTCTGCAAACCTTGGATACCATTGTAGCTTAGCTTTATGATTATAAGTTATGAACGTCTTATGTTATAACTTAGTTTATACAATGAATGTTAGATAAGTTTTGTGATGTTAACACTTGGGAATTCTGAAATGTATATAGTAACATAAGACTTGTACTGAAATAATAAGTCTAACTAGAAATGCATGTTATGTTGGAACGCGAATGTTAGTATATCTAATAGATGGTGGTTCTAAACCTATGTGTAGGTGAACATGGGTTTAATAATATAGCTTACGCTCGAGGCAAGTTTCTAAACTTATCTTTTTTACATTGAGCAAGCTCTCTAATTCTACTTTTACAATTGAGCAAGTTTTCTAACTCTACACTTTCGTTGAGCTAGTTCATTTATTACACTGTGCAAGTTTATTCTTACGATTGAGCAAATTCTTGTATCTAGTTTGTTTATGATTTCTAAATCTTATTCTGATATTGAACAAGTTATTCTTGTCTTTAACTTGTTATCTAGCATGTAAGTTTACATATTCTAATATACTAATGTTGAACAAGTTTTATCGTTTAAATTACTATTTTTTTATGCATGCTTAGTACTCAATTCTAAATAACCTTGACTTAATATTGTTCAAGCAAGGTACGTTATGATTATTCGATGTTTATGCTATTAGTTTATTCCTAAAGCATGATCTTAATTTACAATGTCGATTCAGTTCGAGACGCTGCCATCGTACATATTAGATCACCGAACAATGTTCTAAATTATGGAAGAGGAGCGTCGTAAGGCTATGCAGCATTTTAAATAGAACGTCATAAATGTAAATATTGTATGATTAGTGAGTAAATAAAATGTAAATCCTGGGTATGATATAACAAATGGGATGTGATGATAATGAAGTAATCCTGCAACTTTGTAGTTCAGGAAAGTAATGTAAATAGCAGTGATGCTATTGTTTTGATGTTTTAAAAAGATTATGAATGAATAAAAGTTATTAATTTATTCAAAGTGTTATGTGTTACGTGAAAATCTTTTATAGTGTGAAAATTAAGTAGTAATGCTTAAAAGGTTGAGTAGAATCTAATGGGTGTATTTTAATAGAAAATGCCTCCAAGACGTCAACCACGACAAAGGAACCCTGAGAATAACAACAATGCTGAGGATAATCCAGTTTAGCAATTTGTAACGCTACTGACGGGAGCATTACAGAATCAGAATCAGCCACAGAATTAAGTTACAACATTTAAGGACTTCAAGGCGGTTGGGCCACCAGAGTTTCATGGATCCATGAATTTGGTTGAGGCACAGACCTGGATCATTGCAATAGAGAAGGTTTTCGACGTTGCTAGGGTAAGGGATAACCAGAAGACTACTTTTACAACATTCATGTTGAAAACAGAGGCTAGTTATTGGTGGCAAGCCAATAAAACCTGAGGAGGTCAAGGGGTAATATCTTGGGAAAGGTTCAAGGAAATATTCTTTGAGACCTATTTCCCAGAGAGTTCGAAGAATCAGATGGAGGTACAGTTTCTGGAACTGAAACAGGGCACCATGACAGTGTTAGAGTATACAGAAAGATTCAACTAGTTAGCAAGGTTCGCGCCATATCAAGTGAATACGGATGAGCGTAAGGTAAGGAGATTTGAGCAGGGACTGAAGCCCTGGTTGTACAACAGAGTCTCCCTATTCCAGTTAAAGATGCTTGTAGCAGTGCTTGAGAAGGCATTTCTCACTGAGAGTGGAGGTGAGGCTGTAACAAAGCACATTCCAAGAGTAGAGAAAGAAGAAGAAAGAAGGTGAAGCTAAGAATGGTGGTGGTAGTAACAGTGGAAATGGCAACAACAATTTGAAGAGGAAGTGGAACGCAAATGTGGGAACTGGAAATCAGCAAGGTAACTAGCAGAGGAAGAAGATTGACGCATGTGCTACATGAGGGAAGTTTCACATGGGTATGTGCTTAAGGGGGAAGCGGGCATGCTTTAACTGTGGTCAGGAGGGTCACATCGCCCCAAATTGTACTCAACCCAAGAAGAATGCTTGCTACACCTGCGGGTCGAAGGATCATTTTGCTCGCGAGTGCCTAAAGAAGAAATCTAGTGAGGCAATTGGAAGTAAGGGAAATGCTAGTGGAGGTACACTGACTATTGTTGGACCAATGTCAACAAATAAGCCCACAACCAGAACCTTCAATATGATGGTGCAGGATGCGGTGCAATCAAAAGATGCTGTGTTAGGTATTATCCTAATCAATGATATAAATGCATATGTATTATTTGATTCGGGTGCTAGTTGCTTGTTTATATCTGATGAATTTGCTAAGAGGTTAGAAATACCTAGTGAAGAATTGAATTTACCTTTAAACATAGAAATTGCGAATAAAGAATTGATTCCTGTTAGATTTGTATACAAGAACTGTAGGGTGAACATTAAGGGGAATGTCATTAGAGTAGATTTAATCCCGATAAAACTTGGAGAATTTGACGTTATATTGGGAATGGATTGGCTATTCAATTATGGAGCGATAATTGATTGCCAAAAGAAGTGTGTAAACCTTATGACTCCGTCAAAGGTAGTTTTTCATGGTAGAAAATCTCCTAGACAAATGAGGTGTCTGACAGTTATACAGGCCAAGAAGTTGTTGAGTCAGGGCCGTATAGGGTACTTAGCCTACATAGTCGATACTCAAAAGAAGGAGGGTGTAAAATTGGAGGAAATACCAGTGGTTAGGGAATTTGTGGATATGTTTCCGGAAGATTTGCCAGGACTTCTGTCCGACCGAGAGATTGGATTTGTGATCGACTTAGCACCAGGAACCGCTCCGATATCGAATGCCCCGTACAGAATGGCTCTGGTAGAGATGAAGGAACTGATGGTACAACTACAAGAACTATTAGATAAGAAGTACATTCAGTCGAGTGTGTCACCGTGGGGCGCGCCGGTGTTATTCGTGAAAAAAAAAGGATGGATCAATGCGTCTTTGTATTGATTATAGGGAATTAAACAAAGTCATTATTAAAAACAAATATTCATCGCCAAGAATAGATGACTTGTTTGATCAATTGAAGGGTGCTAGATATTTCTCGAAAATAGATTTGAGAAGTGGGTATCACCAACTGAAAGTAAGGAAGGAGGATGTACCGAAGACGGCATTCCAAACTCGCTATGGACATTACGAATTTTTGGTGATGTCGTTTGGTTTGACAAACGCCCCTGCAACGTTCATGGATTTGATGAACAGGGTGTTTAAACCATTTTTAGACAAGTTTATGGTGGTATTTATCGATGATATTTTGGTGTACTCCAAAATTCAAGAAGAACACGTGGAACACTTACGTCTGATGCTAGAGACGCTAAGAAAAGAAAAGTTGTACGCGTAATTCTATAAATGTGAATTTTGGCTAGAACGTGTACAATTTCTTGGACATGTAATTGACAAGGATGGGATTTCAGTGGATCCATCAAAGGTCGAAGCTGTGATAAATTGGGAACAACCAAGAACTCCATCAGAAGTGAGAAGTTTCTTGGGATTGTCAGGATATTATAGACGGTTTATCCAGGATTTTTCCAAGATTTCTACTCCGTTGAAAAATTTTGACGAGAAAATCTGTAAAATTTGTTTGGACGGAGAAGTGTGAAGATAGTTTTAAACAATTGAAAAAGAGGCTCAGTGTGGCACCTATGTTGTCGTTACCAGAAAATACAGGAAATTTTGTGGTGTATAGTGATGCTTCACACAAGGGTTTAGGATGTGTCCTTATGCAGAACGAAAAAGTCATCGCATATGCATCAAAGAAATTGAAAGACTACGAAAAAGGGTATCCAACTCATGATTTAGAGTTGGCGGCGGTTGTGTTTTGTAATAACCCAATATTTTCAATAAGAATTTTTTTGATTTAATTTATATATATATAAAGGTGGGAATATGTTAAAAGTAAATTATATATATATATATATATATATATGATAAATAAAATTATTTATTACATGAATAATTGTAATTAAATTCTTTTTAAGAATTATTGATCATTATAGATTAAATTATTATAATAAATTAATTTTGTAATAAAAATATTTATTATTTATTTTCCATGAAAATATGATTATTAGGATATGTATTTTATTATATTAATTAAGTTAATTATTTTAACCTAATTAATAAAGGTATATATGAAGAATATGTCGGATACGGATTCAAAACCCTAATTCTGAATTTTGAATAAGGAATGAGAATAATAATATAATATTATTTATATTTCAATGACAAACATGTACGGTATGTGTGTAATATTAATTTGTAGATCAGTTATGGTGAAACAATGCAAAACCCTAGCATTACTAATAAGCTATAGTACATAAGTCAATTATGACTGTATGATCTGTTAAGTTGTGTGTTATGTAATTAATGACCATCATTATATTTACTATTAATTAGGTAAACCCTAATTAATATGTAGAAATCCTAATTACTAGATTAAAACCATAATTTCTAAGTTATAAACCCTAATTATTAATTTAGCAAGGTTAATGGCAATTAGTATATTATAAAGGCTAATTTACAAATCCTAGGGGATTAGAAAACCTAAGTTAATTAGGAAACCCTAATTCACATTTTTAGAAACTAAACTTTACATTTTTGCCCTAATTACAAAATCCTATAAAATTAAGCTTATGAAACCTTAGGGTTAAACCCTAAGGGTCAAACATTAAGGGTTAAAACCTAATGGTTGTGAGAAGTTACCAAGTTGCCATTCATTTTATAAGTTAAATGACCAAATTGCCCTTTTGATTATTTTAATAAGGTGGAGTGTAGATCTAACCCTAGTAAGTAGTTGGTGACCAACTCTAGCTAGCCATGTGGTCTAGTAATAAGCTTTAATCATTCAAAATCTGATCAGCCATAGCATTACACAATATTATATATAGATTTTGAGAGAGAGAATGTCATATTCAAGCCTCATTTGATCACAACACCCAACCAAACTCTCTCAAGCTCAAAACCTACGAAGATATTTACTAGATTAGTCCCAAAGCAAAGCCCCACTATCACTTATAGCAAATTCAAGGATCAAAGCTAAAAAGGTGGTATAAACCCTAATCTTTAAAATCTTATGATCTGATGTTAGATGTTGTTAATGATTGGTTAGATATGTGTTGGAGGGTGTCTTCTAATGATCTAGGTTGCTAAATAGTGGATCCATAACATTTATATGCTCGAATTTAAAGATTTACAAAATTTGGAAAAACTGGAAATTTGTGTCTGACAGCCTAATGTCAGACCTTTTAGATCTTTCTCTGTTTATGTTTTTGGTTGTTTAAGTGTTTAGAGTTGTAGTATGTCATGAGTTATTTGATATGGAACTTAAATCAGGTCCATATCTGTTATAGATTAAAAGTTTTTAATGGTCAAATTAAGGTCGTTGACCGACCATAACTTTATTAATCTGGGTAACCTAGAATTTTTCCAGAAGTCTGACAACGTTTTTGCAGGGCTCAGATCTTGCTGTTGTTAGTTATATGTTCTATGTTATTGTTATGGTTGTGTGGACTGACATGAGTACTATCGACCCATGTCTTTATAAACCTTAAATCCTACACAGAATCTACGAAATTTGTGGTCAAAAGTAAGCCAGACGAAACTGCCGGATGAAGATTCTAGGTAACCCAGAAATCTTCAAAGGCAGTTCCTGACCATTACTTTGACCGACTTTGATCCATCTTATGTGTTGATAAAATGTTATGCAATTGTTTGATAATGGTACCTTGACATCACTATTACAAGTTGGAACTTTTAGATCACACAAACAAGACCTAGACTGAAATCTATAAGGATCCAAAGTAGGTACCTTGACTGTTCTTCATTTTCTAGGTAACCAAGAAAATGAAGAACATGTCTGACAAGGACTTTGATCGTCTATAACTTGCTGTTAAGATGCAGAATGGCCATGAAAGTTGTTTGTAGTTGTAGTACTACATAAGTACTATAATCATAACACATTAGACTTCCCAGAAACATGAAGATCTAAGATCTTTGATTAGTCAAACTAGCTACTTTGGTAACTGCTATGAACATTCTGGGTTTGATGAAGAACACCTATAGCGACGAGTCTGTCGCTATAGGGCCCATTAGCGATATATTTATTTATAAAATTCTTTATTTATTTAAATAATTAGGGAAAATAGTTTTTTATTATTAAAAATACAAAATAAATTCCTAAAAATTATTTTAAAGTCTAAAAATAGGTTTTAATTATTTTGAATATATTTCATTAATATTTATTATTTTTGGAATATTAATAGTATTTAATTTATTTAATTATAATATTAAATAAATTACTTAAAAATGATTTTAATACTTGAAAAATCATTTAAAATTATATTATGGTATAAGAAAATATTTTAGGTTATTTTTAATGACTTTTAATATTTTGTGATGAATTTCATTAAAAAAATAATATTAATGATAATTAAGTTATTTAATAAATGTATTACATAAATTATAAAAAATAGAATTAATGATTTAAAAATTATATAAAAATAATTTAAAGGTTATAAAAATATTTGTCATGAAAATATTAATATTTTAATATTAAGGATATTAGATTTATTTAATAATTATATTAAATAAATTAGTTTAAAAATAATTTTAATATTATAAAAATATTTTAAATGAAACTAAAAGGTATTTAATATTTTAAGTTAAAAATATAACTTTCAATATTTAAAGGTAAATTTTATTAATTATTCAATATTAAATGATATTTGATTTACTTAATAATAAATAGTTTAAAATGGTTTATTAATTTAAAATCACTTAAAAAGAATATAATTGAATTAAAAATATTTTAAGTTATAATTAATGACTTTTAATATTTCGATAAATAGTGCATTAATATTTAAGTATTAATGATAATTATTTAAAAATAATTTTATTTACTTTAAAAATCATTTAAGGGTAATATTAGTACTTTAAAAATATTTTGAGTTTTCATAAATAACTTTAATATTTTGACAATAGTTTCATTAATAGTTTAATATTAATTAAATATTAATTATGATAGAATTATTTAATATTTAAATCATTTAATAATGATTCCTGTATTTAAAAAATCATGATAAATTATAATAATTGTTTTAAAATTATTATAAGTAAATTAAAAATAATTTGACCGATGTTTAAGTTATATTTAACTTTGGTATAGAGTCTTAGACTCTATAATTACCCGGTAAAGTCGTTGGTACACCGAAATATTTCAGAAACTAATATAGACCTAGATAGTTTAACTTGATAAGTGTTTGTTTGTAATTTGATGACTATTAAATCTATGTGACAATGTGCTTAGGTTATGTGCTGACTGCAAATAGTAGTACTATGTGATGATATGTTATTCTAATCGATAAAATGATCTTATTAATGATAGTTCGGTATAAAAGATAAAACTAAGTTGAGTATTATAAACAGCAGCCCATGCAAGTTTCCTAAACTTAGTCCAATTGTTATTGGACAAGTATATGAACTATCCTTTATGTTGTGCAACTATCCTAACCTTTGTATTTACTTTATGCAATGGACATGAGTAAGAAAGTTTTAGAATTATATTATCATTTTGCCAGATTATTCACTCTATTGTTATCAATTATGTATCCAATCATTTGTATTCATATAAGTTCTTAAATTATCCGATCACTATTTAACAACACATTATTATTGTATAATCCAGATAGTTATTATGTTCGTTAATCTCTAAGTATGGTTATACAAGTGTCCCCACTTGAATAATCATTGTATTTAATCGCATGTTAATACATACCTATTGATTTCTAGTATGTATATATTGATTAAAGGTCGTCTAAGCTAGCTATTTGACTCGGCTAGACACAAATTTAGAAATATCGTTGAACGTGACAGAACTTTATTGTATCCAACCGAATTATTTTGGTTCAGATTCCCGACTAAGAATGAACATCCCGAATCTGGGAAACTTTTATGCGCCTAAGGCGGATGTCTTAAACGAAAATATCTTTCTTGTATATAGTATTGATCAATACAGGGCACATTGGGTAGATCACCCTCGTGCCTGTAAGTTATGACAGTTTGCGGATGAAGTTCTTCTAAAGCTTAGCAAAAATGAAAAATAATGTTCATAGTCTGTTAACTGATCTACATTTATAGTCAGTACGTAGTTTCACAAATTTGAAATAGAATTGTTATGTTGTTTAGTGTTGCTTCAGTTTACTTCATAATTATTGTTTCGTTGTAGAAATGTTATCCAAAGAAAACATTTAATCCTTTCAGCTAATGTTTATTGTTTATTATTACTTGTTGGGCACTTAAATGCTCATTCTTGCTTAATTTAAATGTTTTCAGTTATGTATGATCAGCTAGAGGTCTCTGCCAAGAACAAAGGGAAAGGGAAACCGACAATATAAGTTTGTGTTATCTTATGTAATAGCTAGACTTAAATAAGATAATGATATTTATTATCTATCATGTAATGAAATGTTTTGAAGGTCGCGTACCTGGGATTTAGACTCTGATATGTACATTAAGTTTGATATTTATGATAATATTATTATTATTCTGCTCAAAGAAATGGTATTGTGAAGCACTAAATTCGGGTTTCAAGTACCTGAATGTGGGGGCGTCACATGTTTGCTTTGAAAATATGGAGACACTATCTCTATGGAGAGAAATGTGAGATCTACACAGACCATAAGAGTCTGAAGTATATTTTCACACAGAAGGACTTGAACTTGCGTCAAAGGAGATGGATGGAATTGATAAAATATTATAATTGTGACATCTTTTATCATCCATGCAAAGCAAATGTGGTTGCAGATGCCTTGAGTAGGAAAGGCAGAGAAAAGTTGATGTTGTTAACCGATAAGGAGGGGCTCATTTCAGCAATGGCAAGGCTCGAGTTAGAAATAAAATTTCCAAAAGAATCTGACGAAAAATTATACCAGATGAAAGCTAGTTCAACTTTGATAGATAAAGTGAAGAGTGCTCAACTACAGGAGGAAGAATGCAGAAAATAAAAGAAGGTGTGGTTGAGGGTAAAGAGGTGAAGTATAAGGTTGATACTGAAGGAATGCTAAGATTCGAGGGACGAATTTGGGTTCCAGCAGTACATGATAATAAAGAAGACATCTTGACAGAATCTCATAGCTCAAGATATTCGATTCATCTGGGAAGTACGAAGATGTATCAAGATTTGCGGCTACACTTTTGGTGGCCAAATATGAAAAGAGACGTTGCAGAATGCGTTGCAAAGTGCTTGACATGTCAGAGAGTGAAGGCAGAACATCAAAGGCTAAGCGGATTACTCCAACCATTAGAAATATCGGAATGGAAGTGGGAGCATATCACAATGGATTTTGTGGTAGGTCTTCCAATGACTTAGAAAGGATACGATCTGATATGGGTGATAGTAGACAGATTGACGAAATCAGCCCACTTCTTGCAAATAAAGATTAGATTTAATCTTGACCGGCTGGCGAAACTATATGTTAACGAGATCGTGTCAAGACATGGAGTTCCAATATCAATAGTGTTAGTTCCCGAAAGCACAATAGTTATCTAGAAGGGGGGGGGGTTGAATAGATATTAAAAAATTTTCTTTGTTTAAAAACTGTTTTGAAAATCTTTTAAGCATAACGGAACTATTGATTCTTTGAAATCCCTTTTAGATAGCATATTAAAAAGAAAAAGATAATTATTGAAGTTAGAGCAGTTATAGCAGTTATAAAGACACAATTGATTTTAAGTGGTTCGGAGCACTCAAAGCTCCTATTCCACTCTTTTACTCCTTGAGTAGGAAATCCACTAAGGATGTCTTGTACACATTCTGAATCTCATAGATTCCTTCTAGACCAGCAGTCTAGGCACTTCTAAGTTCACTTTTGAACTCTTCAAGTCCAGCAGACATGGCTCTTCACAGTTCACTTAGAACTCTTCAAGTTCTTCTGACTTGGAACTTTTTACTTCAGTAGATTGATGATTATTGAGTTGTGATTGAGGCTACTCAGTTGCAGTTAAGCACTTGTTTGAAAGAACTGAGTAGTTGAGCAAGCTTTCCCATTTTCTCAGATCATAGAGTTCAGCCTATAGAGTTCTTGTGCGTTTTGTTCAGTACTTTCTTAGCTTCTCTCATCTATCTTTGATCTGTATATATGTGATCTTGAAATCTATCCGTTGAAGTCATCTAATGAACCATTAAATGCATTTGACATTTCTGAGCTTTGATGGAGACTTTTCTGCAAATCTTCTGAATTGCACTTTGGCCCACTGACACAGCAGACTGCTTTCTCACCTAACACCTCAAAAGGTGTTTTCCTCTGCCTAATGGTCCTTTTCTTAGCTTCTTGAATACGTTTCTTTTGATCAATACTAAGGATATCTTTTGTACGTTGGGACTGGTGAGAGCTTCAATGTTCAAAACCCATTCCATATTTGTTGGAGTCTATCTTCAAATGAACGATAGGGCTTGATGTTTCTGACACAAGGCATATGTCACTCTACTATCAATATCGTAGTGTCTTGTCATATTGGTGCTCGTACTTAAGAGATCACTACGATTTCTCATTACGATCTGTTAACACTACGATCTTCGCTTTCTCGCCTTGCAAACTCTGTGTTTTCGAGAGCACCCTACGATCTTTGAGTTAGCTCAGCAAACATCTGGACCACTCTACGATTCCTTGAGAGGCCTGTCAAGGCAGATACACTACGATCATCTCAGCTCTGCGATCCTGCCTTAGCTTCTACATTCTGTTGATCAGACGAATAGACTACTAGCCTATTTATTTCTTTCTAGCCATAGATCAACCTAACAGATTTGATCTCCTTATCTATATAAGTAAACATTAAAAAGGCTATGATCAACCTAACAACTTTGATCTATCACTAAGTCCTTGTACATATATTCTTTGAAGGACTTACATAACCATAAGCTTTTTCATAAAACATCAAATCACAATATGCATTCTTCCAATAATCTCCCCCTATTTGATGTTGACATAACCAAGGAGATTTGTTGTCATGATTATAAAGTTTTATATGCAATTGCAGTAAAGTAAACATGACTTAATATTTCAGTGAGCAACTAAAATGTCTAGAGAATAAGCATGAATTTATTGATGTATGGAGATAAATATTACATTTAAGATTGACTACATCGATACAATTTGAAATTCAATTTATCTCTATTTCATTGGCCTTTTGCTTCTTGGAGGATTTGTATATTCCTCAGCTCACCTCTTTCTGCTTACTTCATCTCTTCTAGCCAGATCTTCCAGCTCACTTGGGCTTAGCTTTGGATTGTGATCATGCTTATTCATGAATGTAGGATCTCCAATTTGCATTCATAAGCCTGTTGTTGTCACCGCATAAGAGCTGGTAGTTGGCCCTTGACTCCTTAATGGTTGAGCTATTAAAATTTCCTACTGATCAAATCATTGAGTCTGATGGCTGGATCGTGGAGTTTGCTGAGTGATTTTCCTTGGCCTTGATTGGAAGTGTCCTTTGCCTCTGCCCTTGCCTCCCTGATCTCCTTGCCCTTTATTCTCCCCCTTTATGTCAGCATCAAGGGTTGGAATGTCTGCTGAGAGGTGAGTGACTCCTTGGACAAGCTCATTAAGTTGACTCTGAGTTTGAGTAATGTCCTCAAGATTCTCTTGGATCAAGGCATCAGAACGAGTTTCTCGTCGTTAAAGAATGTCGAGGACAGTCTCAGTCTGCTTCATTTGGCCCATGGAGAAATCTTGAAATTCTTTGACTGTAGTTTGAAGACTTTTGATACTCTGTATCATCAGATTGTTCTGAGATTCTTGTGTTTTCTATAATATTAAGATAGCATCCTGATGCCTTTTAGCTGCAAGAAAATGAATGTCGTCCATGTCTTTTATGCTTTGAAGCATTTCTTTGATGATCTCTTTGAGTGTTTTAGACAACTCAGAGCTTAGGGAGCCTGGAAGATTATTTGTAGCATTGATCATTGATGTTAATCTCAGCTGTATAAGTACAGTATGATCTTTAAGACTCTCGTCTAGTTCTTTGATTACTTTCTCAGACATGGCTGACAAATCAGCCTTTGTGGATAGTTCTGACAGGATTTCATTTAGATTTGGAATTTGTGAGGGAGCTGATGTGCTCTTGAATTGATCTTGCGGTGAGTAGAGAGCAAGTTTGAGATTGAAGCATTCATTTATAGATGAGGAGGGAATATCTGAAGGAGGAGCCTGGGTTTGAATGTTGAAGCTTAGTGACTTTACGATTTGTGGTGGATACTCCACCAAGGGGCTAGAGTCAGTGATCGTAGAGGTGGTAGGCTGTGGGAGTAATAGGGAGTGGCTCTTATTTGCTTCCTCAGTTACAGAATTTTGAGATTCTGCAACTGGAAATTGATTTAGTGGATGAAGAATCACTTCCAACCATTGTGGGAATTCATAGAATTGATTAAATGAGGATGATGGCAAGTGATTATTTCTGAAAAGAGTTGGGATAGATAGTACCTTAAGTGTGTTCTCTGAGGAAGAACTGTTGGTGAGAAGCTTCTTGGCAAAATTGAATTTCCTTGGGAATCCATTTGCAAGTACTGAGATAGCTGGATACTCATTGAAACTCCAGAACATGTGATCCCAAGAGTTCAGAATTTGAGCTCGGTGGAAGGGCATCATTGGAAGTTATGCAAAAAGTTGTTCATAGTTGGCTCTTCTGTGCCCATCAATGCCTACAGCTATGATCTCAATCTCATCATCTTCTTCTCTATTTTCACTGGAGGATTCCATTATGTCAATTGCTTCAGGATGTTCTTGCACTGGTTCTTCATTATCTCCTCCAGGAATTTCTTTTTCTGCTATTGAGTTGTCATGATCCTCCTCCTCAGCTTGATCATTCCTTTGAAATGTCGATAGCTCCCCCTCAACTGGATCATCCTCTGGCAGGAGATCTTCAGGCATCTCCCCCTCAGCAAGAGTACCTACTATCATTAGATCTTTTGGTGTCTCCCCCTTAGCTGGTTCCTTTTCAGCAGATAGTTCTTTGTCTTCCCTCTTTAGAGCTTTCTCATTGACAAGAATATACTTCTTGACCAATTTCCTTCTTGGCTTTTTAGGCCGTGCCACAGCCTCAGGACTTTCTTCAGTTTTGTCCTTCAGATCAGCTAATATATTTGATGTAGCTGCTTCCTTGTTTGGTCAGGGCTCTACGATCGGAGGAGACTCTACGATCGAAGAGGCTGATGGCTTTTTGCTCTTGTGGCTGATCTTACTTATCTTCAGTAGCTGAGATATATTTGCTCTATCTTCTTCTGTCTCAGCCTGCTATTCCTTTCTTCTCAGGATCCTTAGAGTCTCAATATCTGAGGACTCTACAGACTTGTTGGTGGAGGATCCTTGAGGTTCTTCTGTAGTTCTGGCTTTCCTTTTCCCTTTTCTTTTTTTGATTAAAGCAATGGATTCTCCTTGATTAGCTTATTCTTCTTCTTCCTCAGTTTCTTTGACAACAGACATATTCCCTGGCACTCCTGTTCCCTTTATTTCACCAGTTCGGCCACTGGATTTAGACATCATCTTCACATTTTCAGCTGTATTTCTTTTCCAGTTTTCAAACAATTGCTGACTCATTCTTCGATTTGGATTTATGGCTTCTCCTTCATCATCCTCAATTAGGTCACAAAGAGCAGCCTGTAGGATAATGCTGATAAATCGTCCGTAGAGCATCTTCTGTGAGCTCTTTGTTTTCTTTGAGCTGATTAACCATTTTCTAATCCACTCAAGTAATAAAGCCCCATAGTTGAGTTGTATTTTGTTACATATGGCAGTCATGAGTTTGAGTTGTACCTCATTCATAGAGTCATGACCTGAGCTCTTACGGCATATGCATTTTCCAATAATATCAGCTAGAAACTCATAACTCTGTGGAAACTCCTTCTTTTTGTATCCTTTGACAGAGGGTGATTTCTTATGATGCATCTTCTTGAGACCTTTATGGAAGTCTATTCCATCTAAGGATGGATACCCTTCAGATTTGAGCCCTAGGGCTAAATTGATGTCTTTAGCTTTTAGCCTGATTTAAACGTTCCTTACTTTTGCCGTGAGTTAGTTAGTCTATATTGGCTATACTGAGAGTTCAGAGAGAACTTGATAGAGCTTGACAGAGAACTTGAGAATTGAGAGAGATTGAGAGAAAACCTAAGGATTACCAAGCAATTTCAGTGGTTTTAGCAAAGATTATTCAAGATAATTAATGGTATTTCTCTAAAATTTTTATATCTCCATATTATATACATCTATGAGTATTACGGCATGAAGCTTCAAACTCTGTGAATTCAATTTTTTTCGAAATCTTGTTATACAACTAATTATGGTGATTATATGTGTTTGGGATGCTAGAGTTTATGTTTAAATAAGGAAATTGCATGCTAATTTCGTATAATAGTAGAAAAATAATGATAGTGTATGTTTTTAAGAATATTTTCTCATATGGCATATGAATTACCAATTATGATGGTCAATTAGTATGACAAACTGTAAATTAAAGCTTGTTTATGTTTGTTCATTAAGAAAAGAAAATGTAGTTTAAACGAAGTGATTTGGTGAAGAATTGAAATCACAGTGATGAATTTCGTAAAGGATGTCAAAAATGGTGTTATGTATGAAAACATGGAAATTTGAGAAATTAAACTAGTATAAATGTTGTTTAATTGTTTTATGTTGAGGAATATGTTAGCAAACATGTTTGTGATAATTTTATACCATTTGTACGTGTTAATATTATTGTTTGGTGGGTGAAATTTGTGCTTGTTGGGCTAAAGTCAGCTACTATTCATTGTTGTCTCTGCCTCTGTCAGGCACCAAAGACAAATTGTGTCTTTGTGCCAAGGATAAAATTGCAATATACTTTGCTCCCCCTCGCCCCGAGAGAAGTGAAGTCTGCTACATCTGCAGACCTTGGATACCATTGTAGCTTAGCTTTATGATATGTTAATGTGTCCAATATGTAATAACATTGTTAAAATAGAATCGTGTTAGGTGGTTAGTAGTTTCAAAGTTTCAAATGATTATAAGTTATGAACGTGTTATGTTATAACTTTGTTTATACAATGAATGTTAGATAAGTGTTGTGATGTTAACACTTGGGAATTCTGAAATGTATATGGTAGCATAAGACTTGTATTGAAATAATAAGTCTAACTAGAAATGTGTGTTATGTTGGAATGTGAATGTTAGTATATCTAATAGATGGTGGTTCTAAACCTATGTGTAGGTGAACGTGAGTTTAATATTATAGCTTACGCTCGAGGCAAGTTTCTAAACTTATCTTTTTTCATTGAGCAAGCTCTCTAATTCTACTTTTACAATTGAGCAAGTTTTCTAACTCTACACTTTCGTTGAGCTAGTTCATTTATTACATTGTGCAAGTTTATTCTTACGATTGAGCAAGTTCTTGTATCTAGTTTGTTTATGATTTCTAAATCTTATTCTAATATTGAACAAGTTTAACTTATTATCTAGCATGTAAGTTTACATATTCTGATATACTCATGTTGAACAAGTTTTATCTTTTAAATTACTATTTTTTATGCATGCTTAGTACTCAATTCTATATAACCTTGACTTTATATTATTCAAGCAAGGTACGTTATGATTATTCAATGTTTATGCTATTAGTTTATTCCTAAAGCATGATCTTAATTTACAATGTCGATTCAGTTATGATTATTCCATAGCATGACGTTATCAATATTGTATTCAACTAATCCTTAGTTGATGATCGTTGAATTATAAATTACCCTTGAAATGTATCCAAACCAAACTTACTTTGGTTCGGACTTGTACTCTAAATACTGAGATGAACAACCGTATTATTAGGGGATAACTTACACTTAACGTTGAAATGTTCGTGCACAATACATTGTACAAAGGGCTGATCCCCCTAAGTACGAGGAGTCCTTATAGTCTTATGACTGTTAAAGTTGAAGTTGAAAGATTACTTACAACTATGGACATAGTTCGTGGTCTTATTACCCTCAGATACATATATTCCATATTTTGATTCCAATCTTTGGTTATCATTAATAGAGTACTATTCAGTTTTGATGAGCCTAATCATTGGCAGTTATTATTATCTTGTTGATTCATTGCTATATCTAGTGAGCATTTGTTTTGCTCACTCTTGCTTAATTATAATTGTTGCAGCTAAAGTTGAGAAGGTTAATGAGCCTTCAAATAGCAAAGGGAAAAATGTACAAGTGATGAAGACTTGTAATTTTCATTTACTGTTATGATAATAGACTTTTAATTAATGATGTGATGTAATAATTTTATTTTCGCACTTATATGATGGTTAAGGTTAGACAACCTGGGAAGATTTTTATTTAATGACGTAACCCTATTTAAAGGGAGGATTTATGATTTAATTTTATTATACTTGGGTAGATAGATATGAATGATTGGATAGTAAACACCAAATATTATGCGAATGAAGTACCTAGATTTCGGGGTGTCACATATAGGGTCGTAATACCGAAACATGAAAAACATTATGAACGTGTTCCAACTCTGGAGGTAGAGCTACCCCATAACCCACTTCTCCTACTTTTCGCAGCACCTTGAAAGGTCCAATAAATCTCAGTCTCAGCTTTCCCTTTTTACCAAAACGGATTTTCCCCTTTCAAGGAGATACTTTTAAGAACACAAAATTTCCTACGTCGAATTCATGATCTTGTCTATGTTGGTCAGCATACTTCTTCTGTCTGTCTTGAGTAGCTACCAATCTTATCCTGATGAGTTTAACAATTTTAGCAGTTTGTTGTACCAGTTTTGGTCCTAACAATTGGTGTTCACCGACTTCATCCCAGCATAGTGGAGTTCTGCACTTCATGACATATAATGCTTCGTAAGGCAACATGCCGATGCTTGCGTGGTAACTGTTGTTATAGGCAAATTCCACTAATGGTAAATGTTCATCCTAGCTCCCTTTGAAATCCATGATGCATGCTCTAAGCATATCTTCCAATGTCTGGATTGTTCGTTCGCTTTAGCCATCTGTTTGCGGATGATATGCCGTACTCATTCTCAACTGTGTTCCTATGCTTTCTTGTAGTCTCTTCCAGAAGTTTGACGTGAACCACATATCTCTATCTGATACAATTGACACTAGAACTCCATGTCTCGAAATGATTTCTTTAACGTACAACTTTTATAACTAATCAAGATTGAATATAATCTTTATTGGCAAAAAGTGTGCTAATTTCATTAATCTATCCACTATCACCCAAATCGCATTGTATTCTTTCTGAGTAGTTGGAAGACCCACCACAAAATCCATTGTGATGTGTTCCCACTTCCATTCTGGTATTTCCAATGGTTGAAGTAATTCGCTTGGTTTTTGATGCTCGGCCTTGACTCTTTGACATGTCAAGCATTTCGCAACACATTCTGCGACATCCTTTTCATGTTTGGCCAGCAAAAGTGTCGTCGTAAATCTTGATACATCTTCGTACTTCCTAGGTGTATCGAATATCTTGAGTGATGAGCTTCTGTCAAGATTTCTTCTTTAATATCTGGTACTACTAGAACCCAGATTTTTGCCTTGAATCTTAGAAACCCTTCGGTATCGATCTTGTATTTCACTTCACCACTCTCAACCACTTTCTCTTTGATCTTTCCACATTCTTCATCTTGTAGTCGAGCATTCTTCACCTTTTCAAACAAAGTTGAACTAACTTCCATCTAGAACAACCTTTCATCGGTTTCTTTTGGAAATTTGATTTCCAACTCTAGTCTTGCCATTGCTGAAATGAGCTCCTTCTGGTTGGTTAACAACATCAACTTCTCATGACCTTTCCTACTCAAGGCATCTGCAACAACGTTTGCTTTTCCTGGATGATAAAAGATCTCATAGTCATAATCTTTTATCAATTCCATCCATCTCCTTTGACGCATGTTCAGGTCCTTCTGAGTGAAAATATACTTCAGACTCTTATGGTCTGTGTAGATCTCACATTTTTCTCCATAGAGATAGTTTCTCCATATCTTTAGAGCAAATACTATTGTAGACAATTATAAATCATGAGTCGGAAACCCTTTCTCGTAGTCCTTCAGTTGTCTTGATGCATATGCAATAACCTTGTTGTTTTGCATAAGAACACAACCCAATCCTTTATGTGAGGCAACACTATATACCACAAAGTTTCCTGCATTATCTGGTAATGACAACATAGGTGCCACACTTCACTTGTTTTTCAAGTCTTGAAAACTCTATTCACACTTTTCCGCCCAAACAAATTTTACAGCTTTCCTTGTCAAATTTGTTAACGACGTGGCAATCTTGGAAAAATCCTGAATAAACCATCTCTATAGTCGGCTAGTCCCAAGAAACTCCTCACTTTCGAAGGTGTTCTTGGTTAATCCCAATTGATTACGGCCTCAACTTTTGATGGATCCACTGAAATCCCATCTTTGTCAATCACATGCCCAAGAAATTGTACACGATCTGGCCAAAAATTCACACTTCAAAAATTTCGCGTATAACTTTTCTTTTCTTAGGGTTTCCAACGTTAAACGTAAAGGTTCAATGTGCTCTCTTGAGATTTAGAGTACACCAGAATGCCATTAATGAATACCACCATAAACTTGTCGAAAAATGGTTTAAACACCCTGTTCATCAAATCTATGAATGCAGCAAGGGCATTGGTCAATCCGAAAGACATCACCAAAAACTCGTAATGTCCATACCGAGTTTTAAATGTCGTCTTTGGTACATCCTCCTTCCTTACTTTCAGTTGGTGATGTAATACCCGAGAATTTCCGCATATTATTAAATAAATATATTAATGAAAATGAATATTTATTTGAATATGAACAATTTCGTATTTGAATATTATATTGATAGTTATGTGTATATGTGTAATAATACAACTATATCATATAGTGTAGTGTGACACTGTGTGACTATATATATTAAGTCTTATAAAACTATATTGTTTGGGCATTGTGACTAAATATATTGGAACTATATGTTATAAATATATTATCTATGTGATAATATGTATATGGGCATTTATGGAAATAATATACCATGAACTATTAAAGTATACTAGTGTGATAAAATGTATATGGATTATATGTATATTACATTTCCATATCTCATGTACTACATTGAAACCTTAATTATTAAGTATGATATTTAATTATAATATATGGTTGAGATGTGTATTAAAAAATATATAACATAAGAGTGAGGATGTGTAGGAGTAAACAAGAATGCTAGTTAACTTGTTTATCCCAAATTAATAGTCCCATTTACCTCTCATTTCTCATTCACGTGCATTTCATAAAGGCTAAGGCCTATGTTTTCATATTTTCTTCCAAGCTTGGTAGGCATGATCATTAGGGGAGGGGGGGAGTGGTACTCATGATGAAATCCAACAACTAATTACCAACTCCTTATACAACATGTAATCCCTCAACCCATGAGTTTGAATTCTTGGGCAATGGTTTGGCATGGTCAATGAGTTTTTATAAATGGAGCACTTCCCTTCATTCTTGTGTTGTTTGAAATTGTTTGAGAATTGCTATGTAAGAAATAAGAGCATACAAGTGTGCTAGAGCTTGGGAGTTCAGTTGGAGAAGGTTTCATTCATATTGTAGAGGTATAATCCCATTCTATACTTGCCATTTTTAGTTTCTGTAAACAGAATTCTTGAACTCTTAAAGTTCAAATTCTTGAATTCATGGAATTATATGTTAAGGAGGTTGGGTAATTTTTAATTAGTTGTTATATGATCATATAAGAATGTTGTAATGGATTTATGGGTGTTTAGAATCCATTTGGTGTATAAATTTTGAGATTTGGCTAGACAGCTGTTAAGCAGATCGTGTTCTTTACTGAATCCAGAACCAATGGCAAATTGCCCACATTTATTTGATCTGTGCAGGTGCAAATTTACTGCTTGTTCTTCGAGTTTAGTTTTTTTAGTTTCGCATTTTGCAATCTGATATAGTACTAAGACTTATAATAGCGTGTAAGCATGTGTAATGTGTATGTGCATGTATATAATGCTAAGAGGAACATGTTTTAAATAGGTTTGCATGATTAACGAAAGTATATGGTTTACATGGAGATTTGAACTTTATGTTTTGAAAATAAACTATGTAAAAGATAATGTTCAACAAGTTGTGAACCTAGTGAGCTATGCATGACTTATTCTGCACATAGATGAGCATGTGGTAGTGTACATAGTCCTTTGAGCATGATCAAACTTATTAAGCCTTGTGTTAGAAATATTTTCAAGAAAAGGCTTAGCCTAGTATGCTAACTTACATGATTTCTACATGTTTTATATTCTGACTTTGGAAGCATGTGAGTATGACTTAGAAATGCATGAATAAACCTTTAGCTTGTGTTAATGTGATTAGCAAAGAAAAATGAACATGTTGAACGTATTAGTAAGTTTAGAATATGAATATTATCATGTTAACTTAAGGACTAGAATCTGACATTTGTGATCATGCTTGACGATGCTCTTAGACTAACTCGTGTAGTGTAACCATGGATATACTATGCTTGTATGTTATATTTCAAAAAAAGCATGAACAAAGCATATTTTCAACTAAAGCGGTGTTAGTTTCACGTATGTGTTATGAATACACACAAGCATGTATAATATGAGTGTTGTAACTTTCTTGTATGATTAAGAAAGCAAGCATGCTAGACTTTGTGGTTTTATGACCTTAAATTGTTGAAATGATCGAACATAGAACCATGTTATGCAAGAAAAGACCTAGATTGATCTAAGAAGCATGTAAAAGCCTTTAATATGTCAAAATACATTAGGTATGATTGTGCGTGATGAGACCGAATGAGAACCCACAAGGCAAGCTGCGTCTTGGCGAGAATCGAGGACTAGCAATTGCTTGCTTGCCGATCCCTAGGCTGAAGCATAAGCAAGCAATGCGCCATCTGAAATCCGAAAAGTGAGTTCTGATTTTGGACAACTATCTTCTATAATGCCTATGATGCTAAGTGTGATCTAAAACCTACTGATGTATATATATATATATATGTGATGCTTAGTTGATAAGTTGGTGTTGCATTGTAATGGAAAGTCCATGAGTAAGAAAGTCTTAACCTTGAGCATTCTTGGTTTGCTTATAACTAAGTATTTAATTCATGATGACTTATGAACTGATTTTGTACCATATGTGCATACTTGAATCGTGTCGAGCTTGATTAAAGACTGTGTTAGCTAATGAACATTGTATACTTATAATACTCTATAAATAGGATTTGAAAGTGTTGATTTATTAAACGTGGATAAATTACGCTTAAGGCAAGTTTCCTTGAACCTTACTTTTATTGAGTAAGTATCCAAACCCTATCTTACATTGTGCAAGTATCCTAAACCTTTGCATTACTTTATTCGACGAATATAGTAAACTTATCCCTTTTGAATACAAGTTACCTTACTTTCTCGTTTAAATGAGCTAGTATGTTAAACCCTTGTGAAAGCTATTATTCATGTTGAAATTGGTATTAACCTTGAATATTGTGAAAGAGTCGATGCCTTTTGATTCGGCTAGACTATATGTATGTTTATAAAAGTTGTCCAAACCAATTGATTGGTGCGGAAATCTTAAAAATTGAGTTGCACAACCCTTTTGGTAAGGGGAGTGTTTGTTGTTGGAAACCCCAACACATGAATAAATATTATTGTGGTGTTATGCATAACGTAAAGTATTATAGACTGATCATTTATAGTACTTGATATTTTTTGGTTATCAGTTTAATATTGGTAACTCTAGTTGAAGTTCCATAGTCCTTAGTGACTGCTCAGTATAAATTGCTTATCTAGTTGGATACATTGTTAGCCATTGAATTCATAAATATCTCTTGATTTATATTGAATTGTCATATCCCTTATTCATGATGTTATTCCGACACTTTGAACTATCCTAGAAATAAACCTTCGATATTTCAAACCTTGTCATATTATATCCTACACCCTTGTTGTATATTACTTGCTGGGAAATTTGTGCTCATCCTTGCTTATTTAAAACCTTTCAGTTAAGGAGGAACATGGAGGTGTATCTGGAACAGACAAGGGCAAAGGCAAGGGCAAGGCTACCGACTAGCTTGTCCTTTTTATGTTTAAAGTCTATTATGATGTATTATGACTATTTTAGACTATGTTTAAGCTTAAGTAGGGTTATATAATAGGTCTTTATTCGATACTATTATGTAATCTATTAAGTACTGTAGATTGCGAGACTTGGGGGAATAATTATAATAAATCATTGTATATTATTCTAAAGTAAAATTTTCCGTTGTGTATACGTTATTTTAGTTATTATGGTTTTACCATGAGAACGTGATGAACCGAATTCGAGTGACCAAGTGGAGGTCCGAATTTGGGGGCGTCACAAGTTGGTATCAAAGCCTTAGTTATAAACCTTAAGAGTGAGTGTCCTTAGATTATAACTAAAGGGAACTTAGAAGTTAAGAAGGAGATAAAACTCATGTAGAGTTTTCCTTGAGAGACTTAGCATGTTATGATATATAACTTCATTCTATACAATGAACTTATGTTTGTTTAACATTCTAATGGAGTTGTTGTTTGTGTGTCCTATGTTGGTGAATATAGGATGATTGACATGGGAGGACCTAGCTGAGTAGTAGAGGAGGAGCTACGTGATATCCACGTGATATTTGAGACACTCTTGATAGCGGAGCCTATTTCAGTAGTAGTCCCTTTTGATGATGACGATGAGGAAGAGGTGGAGTTTGATCTGGAGGAGGAGCCTTTGGAGGAGGAGCCCGAGCATGTGGAGGACTCCGACGAGGCTAATTTTGAGGATCAGATTTTAGGAGAGTATGAGGAGTAGATATTGGAGTTGGGATGTAGAATAGAGGAGCTAGAGGCTGAATCTAGAGAGAGGGAGTCTGCGTTCCAGAAGTTAAGGGACGAGGACCATCAGAGGCAACTAGTGATGCAGGAGATGGAGGTGGAGATTGCTCACCGCAAGGAAGCAGGGATCCAGATGGGAACTTTGTTTTGCCGAGCAGTGGCGAGGAATGTTGAAATGGCAGGAAAGTTGGAAGAATTAGAGCAGAAGGTGTTGAGTGAGAGAGCGGAGAAGGAGGCTCTCCGAACTCCGTTAGAGATGGAGGTAATGGATAGGATTCACTTCGAGGAGATGTGCGAAGAAGCCAATGATAGGGCAGATGACCTAGAGGATGTGGTGCGGTGCAAAAGGAGGAAGATGAACAAGATGGGCTATGCTCTTCGCACGGCCTTGGAGAGATTGATCGATGGGGTACATCATTACCCGGTTGAAAGAGATGTACCTTGACATACCATAAGTCCGGGACATGGTGGTGCACATCACACAGAAGGAATATCAGAGCGCCGTTGAGCGTGGGATGCTAGACTGAGTCTAGAGGGAAGAGCTTATTAGTATGGTAATGCCCCGAAAAAAATTGAACCATTGTAAATACTTTTTATAATGAATAAAATAATATTATTTATTATTATTACGTGTTGAGAATATGAATGTTGTTCTATAACCTAGAAACACCGGAACGTCGTAGTATTTTAACTACGTGGGAGAATTAAAGTGTTTGAATTTCTAAGATGAAAATAAAAGCTTTCCGAGAAATTTTCCAAAAAACACTATTCATCAATTTCTGCCCGGGAATTAATTTTGAACTTCCGAGAAATATGTAACGTTATAATATCAAAGTGATATTGATTATGTAATAATAATCTAAGTATGGAAAACATATTATTCCACATGTGGACCTAATTTGGGAATGTTAGGTTTATTAAGCATTAAGGAAATAAAGTTGTGATCATATAATGTGTATACATTATATGAAGTAATAGATGTAAGTATAATACGACGTATTGTACTATTATGTATGAAGAATGAAATAACATATATTACGAGTTAATATACGAGTTAGTATATGAAGATTATACGTGGGGTATAAATGTTAAGCTATTAAATATAAGGTAATGGACTTGTAGGATTATTAACCTAATGGT
Organism: Panax quinquefolius; assembly: GCA_020205615.1. Classification (NCBI taxonomy): domain Eukaryota; kingdom Viridiplantae; phylum Streptophyta; class Magnoliopsida; order Apiales; family Araliaceae; genus Panax; species Panax quinquefolius. The sequence continues at coordinate 123,097,645 of CM035156.1, read as the reverse complement.
AGAAGTCCAATATAATGTGACAATCAAGCCCAAGAGTTTGATAAGTCATGAGTCCAAACTATGGTAGCACAAGCCCATTAAAGAAGTAGTTAGATTAATTATCAAAGCCCAAAGTGAAGCCATGATCCATGGGGCAATCCAAGTGTAAAATGGATAAGCTTGATGGGCAAACAAAAAGTGTGGTGACCAAGTTTTAGAAGTGGCTAGCAAGTTTACTTAGTTGCTAGGTTATGAATAGTAAGGAGGTGGAGGATTAAGGGGGTGGAATGAGGAGGTTAGTTAAGGAGGTTGAAGGTTATAATGACCATTTTACCCTAGATTTGGATGACCTATAAATAGAAAGCTCATTTCAATTTTTGTTGGTTGTTATTTCATCCAACATTCTTCTCTCAAATATAAGCTACTTATTTGGTAGAGCAAATAAGCACTTTTAAGTCAAAGTTAGATTTTCCAAGAAGAAGAAGTTAGACTTCAAAGGTAATGATCTTGTGTCCAATGTTCTTTCATCTCTATTATAATAGGATGATAAGGGAAGTGTTATTAATGAACATGTATGTTAAGAACATATAAGAATTAAGTTATGAATGAACTTAAGTCGAATAATTTGGATAAACAACTTGAACATTAATAAGTTGCTAGAACCATGAAGAACTTATCATATTTTGTCATATGATAATTAGTATGTTAAATATAACATAAGAACATTGATTAATGGACTTAAGTTATTAATAAGTCATGAGCATGAAGATTTATAGTTCATAACTTGAATAAGTCAATGACTTATGAGAATAAGTCAAAACCCACTTTGTTTATAAGTTGGTTTAAGAAGTAACTTGTAATGATCTTATGTTGATTAAAATCCATTTAGAATCAATAAGAATATTGTTTTTCCGGAATTCACACGATTGGACAATTATCGTCGAATTCGTAAAAATCTCGGAATGGAAGTCGTATTTTATGTTTAAAGTCAGAAACGTTGGTTTTCGATGGAGACAAGTCATATTTGGCATTATAGAGTTGCTGACTCGAAAATGACTGGATTCCGACTTAGAACGAAGAAACGAGCATTGAACATCCACGGACGTTTATTGTTATTGTAAAAAATGAACTAATAGGTCAAATTTTAGCAAACGAAGTCAAATAGATAAAATTCTTGTATGAACACATAAAGTACGTAATTTGTGAACCATAGGCTTTTGAACGAGCCAATTCGGACTTATAATGAAGAAGTTATGCGTCCGGGAAGTTCACAAAATTCAAAATCTTCAAAATTTTTCTAAGGCACAGAGTTGGCTCCGCGGCACCAACCCAAGGCCAAAAGGTGGTCTTTGCAATATTGTAAGAACGATGTTGTTGAGGTTTATCATTAACTCATGGCCACATGCTGAGATGAAGAGCTATAGGTGGCGCCGCGGTGCCAGTCACAAGAAATTGCTAGAAAAGAATGTCTTCAAATATATAATGAAAGGGGACTTGATAGTAATGAATTAAGGTATATGCATAACGTTGTTAAGACATTGTAAGACACTAATGAATGATGATTAAGAGTTAATAATGAAGCAAAGATGAACGAATTATGAATGTCGTAATGAAAGCCAAAAACCCATAATAGTAGGTCTAAGTCAGGATTTACATTGAGATGAAGGGTAAGATATAATAGTATACATACTTGATTATGTATGACCTAATGTGGTATGTTATATGATCATATGTTGTAGAAACGTAGAAACTTAAACTGTACAAGTATTAATCAGTAAGAAGACGCTAAAGGCAAGTATTCTAACCCTTGTTTCAGTTCAGTCTGAACAAGTTTAGCAATTCATGTATTCTTTCGCATGAAGTCTTGAATGATGAAGTCTTAAGCCAACTCTTTTGGCTGGACTTATATTATGATTTTGTTAAGCATGATTTATGTTTACCGAGTTATATTGGTATGGTTTTCAATCGAAGACCAAGTATGCTAAAGTGTTTTTGTCGTTTAACGACAGGCACATAAGGTTTCCACAACTTAAACGTACACACGTTTAATGAATGTAGTGTTGATCAACATAAAGTACTATGGGCTGATCACCCAAAAGTGCTCGTAAGCTATGCCAAACTTACGGACTTAGTGTCAGGTTGTCCTTTTCAAAAGAAATTATGAACTGCTCATAGTTCTGAGCCTTAGTTGATATTCTACTGAATATTGTTGTTGGAAAACATTTTAAATGAAAAGAAGTGCTATTTTGAATTATCAATAGTACTTCATAACTATTGTTCAATTACTGAAGATATATGAGTTCTATGTTTCAAGCATGTTGTTTATTAGAATTGTAATACTTTCTGAGCTAGTCATGCTCATTCTTGCTTGAACCATATGAACACAGCTAAGATCGAGCAGACCAAAGGCTCGGGCAAGGACAAGGGCAAGGCGAAGACGAACCCTTAGATTGCTTATGTAATAGAATAGTTGAATGATTTGTAATATATTTGATATTATGACAAGAACAAACGAATGGGTTACAAAGAACCTGGGGAATGTAATATTATTTTGGATATATAGAAGTTATATTAGTCCTTTTGAGACTATTCAATTGAATGAATGAATGGTAGTACCGTGTAGCACCATCTGTCGGGTTGGAAGAGACCCGGATTTGGGGGCGTCATAGGTTGGTATCAAAGCATTAGGTTATAAAACTTAAGGTGGGGATTAAAAACCTTAAGTCATAACCTTAAGAGGAGTCAAAGAAGTACAAGAAGAAAATAACCTTATAAAAATGCATTATGATTATGTTATGTGTTTTTATTATTCTACTGACGTGTACTAATCAACTTAATTGTTTTGTGTAGATGTCAGGAGTAAATGAGATGTTTTGTAAATGAGCAAACCATTAGCGAAGAATTGGTGAACCAAGTAGAGGTTATACCAAACCCTATAGCAGCAGAGCCAGATGTAGTGATTATTGAGTCTGGAGACTCAGATGAAGCTGACTATATGTCAGTATTTGACGGGATGATAGAGGAGGAGGTAGAGACAGTCTTATTTAACCCAGTGGCTATAGCAGCGGAGATAGCTCCTGGGGGGTCGATGATGTCTTTATTTATGTCAGTGTTGGATAGAAATATCCATTACTGTCAGGAGGTTAAGGAGCTGAAAGTAGAGCTCCAAATGGTTATAGAGGACAAGACTGATGTCCAGTCCATGTGAGAGCAGGAACACGATGAGAGAATTCTGGCTAAGGATAAAGTCCAGTATTTAAAGCACGAGGTCTTTGAGCTCAAGGAGGAGCTAAAGACAAAGGTGCAGAAGATAGGGAGAATGTCATATATCTATAGGAGTTCTCACACGGATTTTCAGAAGCAGGTAGCAGGATATCCGGTGGAGGTGGGGAAAATAAGGCATACTATTAGCCGTGATATTATTATCGGTCTTGCCAAGGCAGATTTCAATAATGCCTTGAGGCAGATGTAGATTAGGGGTAGTCAGACAAGTATGTAAATATTTTTTTTAAGTAGTAGTGACGTAAAACCCTTTTTGTATAGTAAAGGGTAGTCTTTTGTAAATCCCAATTTTTGGAAAGTGATAGTGGGAAAGTAATGTAATCAGCTTAGGCTGTGTATGTAACCAATGTAGTATTATACTACGAAGAATGAATATAGAGATCTTTTTATGGTAAGCAATGTGTTATGGATGTTAGAGTTATTGTTTATTATTAAATGATAACTAATAAAGAAAGGAATAATAACGCAATTTGTTTATTATATCAGCAAAATGCCGCCAAGAAGAGTGCAACGTAATCAAGTTACGAACGTGAATCAAACAGAGGGAGGTCTGATTAATCCGATGCAGGAGTTTGTTAACTTATTAACAGCTGCCTTGAATAGAACAGGGGCAAATATCCCCGTAATTCAAGGAGTAGCATGAGCTACTACCTTTAAGGATTTCAAGAGTGTAGGTTCGCCGGAGTTCAAGGGAACTACGGACCCTATCGAAGCCCAAACATGGGTTAAAGAGATAGAGAAGGCATTTGTAATAGCAAATGTCAATGAGGCCCAAAAGGTTGCCTTTGCAACCTATATGATGAAGGGAGAGGCCAACTTTTGGTGGGAAGCCAATCAGGCTAGGGTTGGTATAGCGACTCTAATGTGGGATAGGTTCAAGGAGATATTCTTCGAGAACTACTTTCCCACGAGCATGCAAGGAAGGATGGAGATGAGGTTTCTCGAGTTGAAATAAGGGGACATGACAGTTCCCCAATACGCTGCCAAATTCAATGAACTGGCGAGGTTTGCTCCACACCAAGTGGATTCCGAGGTGAGGAAGGCACGATGGTTAGAGCAGGGCTTAAAATCCAGGCTCTATAACCGTATATCGGTATTCCAAAGTACTTCTTTTGGGACCGTTTTAGAGAAGGTGATAACCACCGAAGGTGGTAGTGAGCCAATACCATAAAGAAAAGAAGAATAAGGGAAAGGTTGACAGGAGAGTCAAGATTGAGGGAACCAGTGGTAGTGGCGAGGGTCAGAAGAGAAAGGTATTTAGCTCTGGGAATACCGGAGTGAAGCAAGGAGACCCGAAGAAAAGAATGGAGGTCTGCAAGACCTGTGGGAAGACTCATTTAGGAGTCTGTCTCAAGGGGAAGGCCGTCTGTTACAATTGTGGGATGTGAGGGGCACATTGCGCCTAATTGTCCGAAAGTCGGAAGAAGAACCACGGATGCTTTGTGTGTGGATCAATCCACCACATGGCGTAGAACCGCCTCAAGAAGGGGACGGATGGGAATCGGGCGCTAATAGCGGTAAGCTAGCTATTAGTGGGCCAAAGACAAATGGTAGAGGCGATGGGCAGACTTTTAACATGACAGCCTAAGATGCAGTTGCATCAGGGGACGTCGTCACAGGTATTATTCCGATTAACGATATCAATGCGTACGTGCTATTTGATTCGGGTGCTACTTGTTCGCTTATAGCATGCAATTTTTCTAGACGATTAGTATTACTTCCCGAAAAGTTGCATATACCTTTAAATATTAAGGTAGCAAATGAAGAAATAATTTCTGTTGAAAATGTTCATAAGAGTTGTTGCGTAGATATACGGGGTTGTAAATTATTGACAGATTTGTTACCGATAAAGTTAGGAGAATTCAACGTAATTCTCGGGATGGATTAGTTAGTAAACCATGGGGCAATTATAGATTGTCAAAAGAAATGTGTGAACATTAAGACGTTAGAACAACCTCGGGTAGTATTTTACGGGAATAGATCGCCAGGACGTTCATGTTGTCTAACCATGACACAAACTAGGAAATTGTTAAGGAAGGGATGCGTAGGCTATTTGTGCCATGTTGTTGATACCCAGAGAGTGGTAGAAACCATGGAACAAGTACTTATAGTGAGGGAATTCGCCGATGTATTTCCGAGCAAATTGTCGGGACTTCCGCCGGATAGGGAGACAGAGTTTGTGATAGACATTGTGCCAGGAGCGGCACCAGTTTCCAGGGCACCATATCGTATGACGCCAGTGGAGATGAAGGAATTGATGGTGCAGTTGCAAGAACTATTGGACCGGAAGTACATTCAACTGAGTGTTTTGCCGTGGGGAGCACCGGTAGTATTTTTCAAGAAGAAGGACGGATCGTTAAGACTATGTATCGACTACCGAGAGTTGAACAAGTTAACGATAAAGAATAAATACCCTTTTCCCAGGATCGATGATCTCTTTGATCAGTTGGAAGGGGCTAAGTATTTTTCTAAAATAAATTGAAGGACGGGGTATCATCAGTTGAAAGTTAGGAAGGAGGATGTGCCAAAGACAACATTTAGGACTCGTTATGGTCATTACGAGTTCCTGGTGATGTCGTTTGGGTTGACAAATGCACCAGCTGCATTTATGGATATGATGAATAGAGTGTTCAAATAATATTTGGACAAGTTCGTCGTGGTGTTTATAGATGATATTCTAGTCTATTCTAAGACGTCAGAAAATTATGCTGAACACCTAAGATTAGTGTTGGAGACACTAAGAATGGAGAAGTTGTATGAGAAATTCACTAAGTGTGAATTTTGGTTGGAGAAGGTGCAGTTTTTAGGTCATGTCATTGACCATGAGGGAATTTTAGTGGATGTAGCGAAGGTGGAAGCTGTGATGAATTGGGAACAACCGAAAACGCCGACTTAGGTGAGGAGCTTCCTAGGGTTAGCGGGCTACTATCGGAGATTCATCCAGGATTTTTTAAAGATTGCTACTCTGTTGACTAACTAGACGAGGAAGATGGTGAAATACGCTTGGACTGACAAGTGTGAGGACAGTTTTAAAGAACTGAAGAAGAGGTTGAGTGAGGCACCTGTATTGTCATTACCCGATGACACAGGAAATTTTGTAGTTTATAGCTATGCTTCGCATAGAGGACTTGGTTGCGTGCTCATGCAGCATGTCAAGGTCATTGTGTATGCATCTAGGCAGTTGAAGGATTATGAGAAAGTTTACCCTACTCATGATCCGAACTAGCCAGTAGCGCTTTTTAAAAGATATGGAGACATTATATTTATAGAGAAAAATGTGAGATATACACGGACCACAAGAGTCTAAAATATATCTTCACACATAAGGAGTTGAATATGAGGCAGAGGAGATGGCTGGAGTTGATAAAGGATTACGACTGTGAAATCCTGTATCACCCTGGGAAAGCCAATGTAGTTGCCGATGCCTTAAGTAGGAAGGGTCGGGAAAAGTTGTCTTTGTTAACGGCTCAAGCTGAGTTGATAACAGAGATGGCTAGGATGGAGTTGGAAGTGAAGCTGCCAAGTGAAGGAGGACAAATGTTGTTTGCAACAGAGATGCAACTGACCATAGTTGAAAGGGTTAAGAAGGTGTAACTCAAAGCTGATGAGTGTGACCGTATGAAGGAGCGGCTGACCAATGAAAAAGATAGTAAGTACAGTCTTGATAATGAGGGATTATTAAGATTTGAAGGAAGAATTTGGGTTCCGAATGAGACAGAATTAAAGGAACAGATATTACAAGAGGCTCATAGTTCGAGGTTTTTTGTTCATCCTAGTAGCACCAAGATGTATCAAGACCTTCGACAGAGTTTTTGGTGGCCAAACATGAAGAAGGAGATAGCAGAGTATATAAGTAGGTGCTTAATTTGTCAGAAAGTTAAGGCCGAACATCAACGACCAAGTGGCTAATTACATTCATTGGAAATTTTGGAGTGGAAGTGGGAAGATATCACTATGGATTTGTGGTAGGACTTTCGACTACAATAAAGGGGTATGATGCAATTTGATTAATAGTAGACCGATTGACAAAGTCGGCTCACTTTCTGCCAATTAGAGTTAAGTACAACTTAGATCAGTTAGCTAGACTCTATATTAAGGAAATAATCTCCAAACATGGGGTACCAGTATCAATTGTATTAGATCGTGGTCCACGATTCACATCGAACTTTTGGAGGAGTCTACAAGAGCAGTTGGGAACGCAGTTGAAGCTAAGTATGGCGTATCATCCATAGACGGATGGACAGAGCGAGTGGACAATTCAGACGTTAGAAGATATGTTAAGATCTTGCATCATAGATCTCAAGGGTAGTTGGGATGATCATCTACCATTAGTGGAGTTTGCATATAACAATAGTTATCTTGCAAGCATAGGTATGCCACCTTACGAAGCTTTGTATGGGAGGAAATGCAGAATGCCACTGTATTGGGATGAGGTAGGAGAACGCCGAATGTTGGGACCAGAATTGGTGCAACAGACAGCGGATATTGTCAAGAAGATTCAGATGCGTCTTATAGCAGCTCAAGACAGGCAGAAGAAGTTTACGGATCCACGTAGAGAGAATCAAGAGTTTGAAGTAGGTTCGTACGTACTCCTAAAAGTATCTCCCTGGAAAGGAAAGATACATTTTGGGAAGAAGGGAAAGTTAAGTCCAAGGTTCATAGGACCTTTTGAGGTTTTAAAACGGGTAAGTGAGGTAGCCTATATGATAGCATTACCTCCAGACCTAGAACGAATACATAATGTATTTCACGTATCCGTATTACATCCTTATAAGCTAGATTATAAGCACGTGATAGAATATGAACCTATTCATGTCGAGAAGGACTTAACGTACGAGGAAACGCCAATTCAAATTGTCTATAGAAAAGAACAAGTTCTGCGGAACAAAAGCGTTATACGACAGAAAGTGCAGAACTCCGCTATACTGGGATGAAGTTGGTGAGAGACAATTACTAGGCCCAGAATTGGTACAACAAACAGTAGAAATAGTCAAACTGATACGAACAAGATTGATAGCAGCTCAAGATAGACAAAAGAAATACGCCGATTCACACCGTAAAAGTGTTGAGTTCGAATCGGGTAGTTATGTATTTTTAAAAGGTCTCTCCCTGGAAGGGAAAGATCAGGTTTGGAAAGAAAGGGAAATTAAGCCCAACATTCATTGGACCCTTTGAAGTTCTGCGAAGGGTCGGAGAAGTTGCTTATGAGGTAGCCTTACCTCCAGCTCTAGAGAATGCCCACAATGTTTTCCATATCTTAGTCCTACGACCCTACAAACCCGATTACAAACACGTGATTGAATATGAACCCCTACATTTCGACAAAGACTTATCTTACGAAGAAATTCCTGTTCAAATTGTTGATCGAAAAGAGCAAGTTCTAAGAAATAAAGTGATACCTTCTGTTAAGGTAATTTGGAGGAACCACAACGCTGAAGAAGCAACGTGGGAACTCGAAGAGAATATGATGAAAAATTATCCTCATTTAATTACTTAACTTATGTGTAAGCGATTCTTGGGATAGAATCTTTGTAAAGGGGGAGAATGTAACGGGACAAATTGTTTGAGTTGTGATTCTAAGGACAGAATCCTTTTAAGGGGGGAAAGATTTGACAACTGAGATTTTGTAATTTAATTTTATTATTTATTTGATTGAATAAATATTTTCGATGGATTAATTATTAGATTAAATAATTAATTAGTGATTGTGGTAGATTAATCTAATTATATGTGTTATATTTATTAAATTAATTTGGAGAATTTAATTATTTCAAGTATGTAATTATGTGAGCTTATCAGTACATTAAAAGAAAAACTTAATAAGCCTAATGTTATTTTAATTAATTTAATAATTAATTAGAGATTTAATAATTTGACATGATTAATAAATGAGAAATTTAATTATGTGACTATGTGAATTAATGAGAAAATATTATATGTTATTTAAAATAAATTAAATAAGATAATTGAATTATTAAGCAATTGGGTGTGACATGATTTAAACTATAGTATAAGTGAATCATTAAATTAAATGGTTTTGAAATCTATTATTGTCAGCCAAACATGGCCTCAGTGGGAGTTGAGGGAAGTTAACCCATGACTGGGTAACTGACCACAACGCGTAAGTTCCTTTCCTTTATTTATTATGCGTCTTCCTTTTCTTTTCATTTTTTTCTAAGTCTGGAAAACTAAAAACAGAGAGAGTTTGAGTAATTGTTGAGGGAGATTGTGAGTGAAGGGTTTCGACATAGAAACGCACAGTGGAAATAGAATAATTTAAAATAAATTTGAAACCCTAAACAGGATCCATGCGAAAATAATTAATTCAGTGGTTTAGATATTATACAGATTATGAATGATTTTTTGAAACGGCTTCGAATCCTTTACGCAATCCAATCAGAACCGCGCCTCTACAGTATCCACACGAATGCCCCGCGAATCGTCACACGATCTGCAGTGAAGCGAATTGCGGTACTAGCCACCAAGATTAGGATTTTTAAAATTTTTCTCTAGTCTCTCTCTAAGAGCGGCTATGGTTTTGGTTATGATTAACTTCCCTAAATGCCAGTATATCATATATATATATATATATATATATATATCAATAGATCAAAATTAATCAAAACCCTAATCTAATTAAAATAAAATCCGAATTTATAAATATATATTATATCTTAATTAAGTCTTAATTAATTATATATATATATATATATATATACAAATCATCCTTCCAATTTAAATTAATTCCCTTTTAATAACGTTCTATGTGTGTGACCCTATAGGTTATTATTACGTCAGCAATAATTTTAAAATCATATTATAAAATTATAAACATCGAGCGGCATCTAGTAATGCATCACTGCTACCCATGTAATAATAAGATCGATGATTTGAAGCAACCTTTTCATGACCAATGTTTTAATGTAATTTAATCCTTTTAACCTTAATATCCTAGATTAAACTCGAGTCATGGAATGTGTCATACTCTTCATAATTTAATCTGAGTTTTCTTGATCAATGAGTAGACTATATGAAACAAATCACTATTTGAGCATGGCCATGCATTTCATAGTCCTACTCAATCAAGAGGCCTATGGATATCATCCCTAATATATAGTAGGGTTAAATTCCATCTACATCAGTCATATTCCTCACACGATTCATGATGTACCCAATAATCACCTTTATAGTTTACCCTATTAAAGGTGACATTTGATGATATCAAAGTACATAAATTCTCGTGTAGTAATATAGTGATTTTAGGTCGGAGGACCATTACATCATTGTCACTATGAGAATTTCTAATGACAGTTCGCATAATGCTCCACATAGAATTCTCATGGTGGGTCTGTCCAGTACATCGTTCTTTAACATGTACCTATGCATTGACTTAATATTTCATATATTTATGACCAATGAGATTTGGTCATCAGTCAATCCATATACTAGTCTCAATTCATCAATGTTGTCCCATCAACAATGATACTCGACTAGGGACATTTAAGAACAATGATACTAATTGTAATTATATAATCTCATGTTCAAGTCACATACTTGAAACTATATAATTTGTATCACTATTCTAAGGAATTTTATTATGTTAACAATTATATTACACAGTAAATAAAACCATAATAAAATCATTTATTTATTCAATCAATTATAATATTAAAATGTTAAGAAATTATATCAAATAATTGGCCTCTAGGGCATAAACACTAACAGTCTCCCACTATCACTAGAGCCAATCACCCATGTATCTAATACCCATAGAACTAGTGTGACCGTCGTGCTTCTGCTACTTCAAAGCCTTGGTCAGTGGATCTGCAACATTATCATCTGTTGGCACTCTTCCTATATGTACATCTCCTCTATCAATGATTTCACGGATGAGATGGTACTGCCTAAGTATATGCTTGGATCGTTGGTGGGATCTGGGTTCCTTAGCATGTGCAATGGCTCCATTGTTAGCACATTATAGCTTAACCTGATCAATAATGGTTGGAACAACACCTAGTTCAGTGATGAACTTTTTAATCCATATAGCCTCCTTGGCCGCACTAGAAGCAACAATATACTCAGCCTCTATTGTAGAATCGACTACTGTCTCTTACTTCGAACTCTTCCAGCTTACATCACCACCATTAAGGCAAAATACAAAACCTGTCTGAGACTTATAATCATCATTATCAGTATGGAAACTAGCATCTGTGTAACCCTTTACTGCTAGTTCGTCTTCACCTACATATACCAAGAATGAATCCTTAGTCCTTTTTAGGTACTTGAGGATATTCTTGACTGCTATCAAGTGACCTTCACCTGGATTTGACTGGTATCTGCTCGTCATGCTCAAAGCATACAAGACATCCGGACGAGTACATATCATTGCATACATGATAGATCCAATTGCCTCTTGCATGCTGAACCATTTCAGCACTTTAACAATATATATACTCTGACTTAGGCCGATCATTTTTCTCGTTCTATCTCGATAGATCTTGATACCTAAAATGTAGGTTGTATCGCCTAAATCTTTTATGGAGAAACATTTTCCTAACCATGTTTTTACAGCCTGTAATGAAGGAATGTCATTCCCAATAATTAATATGTCGTCAACATATAATATTAGGAATACAATGTGACTCCCACTAACCTTCTTATATACACAAGGTTCATCTTCATTTTTAATAAAGCCAAACTCTTTGACTGCTTCATCAAATCCAAGATTCCAACTCCGAGAGGCTTGCTTCAATCCATAAATGGATCGCTGCAGCTTACATACCTTTCTAGCATCCTTTGGAGCGACAAATCCCTCAAGTTGTGTCATGTACACATCCTCAAGGAGATTTCCATTATGGAAAGCAGTTTTAACATCCATCTGCCAGATTTCGTAATCGTAAAAGGCTGCAATAGCAAGTAAGATCCTGATGGATTTAACCATGGCCACTAGAGAGAAGGTTTCATCATAGTCAACACCTTGAACTTGTTTGTAACCTTTTGCTACCAGTCGACCTTTGTAGGTTTGTACATTACCATCCATGTCGGTTTTCTTCTTGAAAACCCACTTGCACTCGATTGGTTTTACCCCTTCAGGTTGATCAACCAAAGTCTATACTTGGTTAGTATAACATGGAGTCCATTTCAGATCTCATGGCTTCAAGCCATCTCTTAGAATTTGGTCCATTCATAGCTTCTTGGTAGGAAGCAGGCTTATCCTAATCTATGAGCATCACATCGTCGTTTTGAGTCACAAGATATCCATAATATCTCTCGGGCTCTTGGCGTGTCCTACCAGATCTACGAATTCCTTGTGTAATTTTAGTAGGTTCACTTTCCACAACATCTTGTGGTTCCTGCTCACGTTCTAACTCAGGTTCAATGATATTCTGTGGTTCTCGAATTTCTTTGAGTTCTACTTTCCTCCCACTATTTCCTTTAGAGACAAATTCTCTTTCTAGAAAAATACCAGTTCGAGCAACAAACACTTTGTTCTTAGAAGGTTTGTAGAAATAATACCCTTTTGTTTCCTTTGGGTATCCCACAAAATTACATTTATCAGATTTGGGTCCGAGCTTGTCAGAATTCAGACGTTTTACAAACGCCTCGCAACCCCAAATCTTCATGAACGACATACTAGGATGTTTCCCAGTCCACATCTCATATGGTATCTTCTGAACCGTTTTTGTAGGAACACGGTTAAGTATGAATGCAGCTGTCTCTAGGGCTTGACCCCAGAAGCTTATTGGAAGATCTTCATGACTCATCATTGATCGTACCATGTCCAACAAGGTTCGATTCCTCCTCTCAGACACACCATTCCATTGTGGTGTTCCAGGTGGAGTGAGCTGTGATATAATACCACACTCCTTTAGAAAGTCATCAAAGTTTTGGCTTAAGTATTCACCTCCTCGATCGGATTGAAGGGCTTTTATGCTTTTGCCAAATTGGTTTTGAACTTCATTCTTGAATTCCTTAAACTTTTCAAAGGATTCGGATTTGTGTCTCATAAGATATACATATCCAAATCTACTGAAGTCGTCAGTAAATGCAATGAAGTAATTAAACCTACCTCTTGCTAACGAACTCATGGGTCTACATACATCACTATGTATAAGTCCCAATATATCGCTAGCCCATTCATTGTGTCCAGTGAAAGGGGCTTTAGTCATCTTGCCTAATAAACAAGATTCGCATTTTTCATATGATTCAAAATCAAATGAATCCAAAAATTCATCTTTATGGAGTTTTGATATCGTTTCTCATTTATATAGCCCAAACGATCTTGAGATATGTGGATTTGAATCATTTGATTTAAATCGTTTTGTATTTATGTTATAGATAGGCATTTCCAAATCAAGAATATAAAGACCGTTAAACAATTGTGCAACACCATAGCAAATATCATTTAAGTAAAACGAACAACGACTATTCTTGATTATAAATGAAAAACCTTTCTTGTCCAAACAAGAAACATAAATAATGTTTTTGCTTATAGCAGGCACATAATAAAAATCCTCTAATTCTAATACTAGCCCAGTGGGCAAAGATAAATGATAAGTTCCTACGGCCAGTGCAGCAACTTTCACTCCATTCCCAACTCGTAGGTCAACCTCTCCTTTTGCCAAAGTCCTACTCCTTCAAAGTTCCTGCACATTAACACAAATGAGAGAACCACGTCCAATATCTAATACCCATGATGTAGAAGTAGACAAGTTGACTTCTATAACATATATACCTGAATCAAAAGTCACACTTCCTTTCTTTTTCTTCACTTCTTCCAAATAAGCATGACAATTCCTCTTCCAGTGTCCAGGTTTTCCACAAAAGTGACAATCACCTTCTTTAGCTACCCCACCTTTAGGTTTTAAAGCCTGTTTGGTTTTGGAATTAGGTTTGGCACCAGAATTAGATCTTATCTTTTTCTTGCCTTTCCATTTTCCCTTAGCATTCCCCTTTTGCACCATCATTATGGTAGCCGGTCCTGCCTTTTTCATGTTGTTCTCAGCAGTTCTTAACATGCTCAACAACTTAGTAAGGGGTTTCTCAATTTCATTCATTAGATAATTCATAACAAATTGAGTGTAGCTGTTGTTCAATGATTGCAAAACAAGATCAGTTTGGGCTTCCGGAGTGATTGGAAAACCTAACCTATCAAGGTACTCAATATACCCAATCATTTTCAGCAAATGTGGACCAACTGGATCACGTTCACCAATCTTGCAGTGATTCAATGCCTTGCTTGTATCATACCTCTCCTGTCGAGCATGCCCTTCGAACAATTTCTTGAGATGCTCGATCATCTCATAAGCATCCATTAACTCATGTTGCTTCTGAAGCTCAGCGTTCATGGTTGCTAGCATGAGACAACTCACGTCCAGAGCATCATCTTGATGCTTCTTGTAAGCATTATGCTCCGCACATGGTGCAGTGATAGCTGGTGCTGCAGGAATGGGCCCATCAAGGACATATAGCTTGCGCTCTTGTTTGATGACAATCCTCAAGTTCATGTGCCAGTCAAGGAAATTAATTCCACTCAGCTTGTCCTTCTCAAGGACTGATCGTAGTGAAAGACTACTTGTGTTGTTGTTGTTTGCCATTGATATCTACAATTTATAAGTGCCAAAATAATAAATCAAATTTCAGAGTTGATATTATGTAATTGATAATAGTACATTCAAAATATACCTCCCACTATTTTATTAAAATTAATAGCCCTCATCATTAATTTAGAAAGAATTTTTATTTAATCTTTCTAGTGAGCCAAGATCCATATTTCATTATGACTTAAGTTAGCTTTGGCTAATCTCTTAAAATATAATTATTTAGGTAGACAACCCTTTTGTTAATTATATCATATATAACTCTTGGATAGTTCGGTAAACAACAATTGTTTCTAGTCTATCTAATGGTACCTACCAAACTCTATGCCTCTAAGTCCACAATCCTATTGAGATAACTTAGTTAAGTCAGGCCCAATAATTTTAACAATTTGGATATCACAATTATCCTATCGCATCTTACCTAGATAAATAGGGTACTTTGCTTTGGCAAACCTACATCTATTGATCAAGTTCTTGATGAGTGTTATTCATTGGAAGGCATTTGATTTTGACTTAATAATTCAATGAGGGATTTTATAAATAAATTTAGATCTCACCAATTCTTAATCTTATTAAGCATGCACATTATTTATCATATCATATCACATACAAGCATAAATAAAGTGCAAAATTAAATGTGTCATAGTTATGGACAAATCCACTGTCAATCTTTTCAAGCTAATGAAAGATTAAAGGTCAATCTAAGGTGGTAAAAGATCTTAAAATAAATAGCTTCCTTGGATCTTCCTCAAGCATGTGCCTCCTCTCCATCATCATCTTTCCATCGTGTTCTCCATCTTGACATCTTCATCGATTACAGATTATTACATGACATAAAGAAACCTCGATTTACATTCGAGGGGATTTAGATGAGAAGAAAATATTACATTAGAATTTATAAAAAGGCATGGCATGCAAGCCGTATTTCAAAACAAAAAACCACTAACCTATGGGTCAAAAGGCCATAACTGTGCACCATGCATATCACAATAAACACATAACAATTTATATATAATTAAAGAAAACTATATATAACATATAGGGGACACGACCATCGTAAATGCTACGACGGGGGTCCATGGGGGTCTCCCCATGGCGAATGGTCTCACCGACCGGTCAATGAATGGGGTCTGGGGCGGCACTTAATTTATTATCTTCCTTTCCTTTTCTGGAAAAGTAAACAGAGAGACTTTGAGAAATTGTTGAGGGAGATTGTGAGTGAAGGGTTTCGACACAGAAACGCACAGCGAAAATAGAACAATTTAAAACAAATTTGAAACCATAAATAGGATCCATGCGAAAACAATTAATTTAGTGGTTTAGATATTATACTGATTATGGAAGATTTTTAGAAACGGCTTCGAATCCTTTACGCAATTCAATAAGAACCGCGCCTCTACGGTATCCACACGAACGCTCTGCGAATCGTCACACGATCTACAATGAAGAGAATTGCGGTACTAGCCACCAAGGATTAGAATTTTTGAAAATTTTCTCTAGTCTCTCTCTAAGAGCGACTAGGGTTTTGGTTTTGATTAACTTCCCTAAATGCCAATATATCATATATATAAATCGGAATTAATCAAAACCCTAATCTAATTAAAATAAAATCCAAATTTATAAATATATATTATATCTTAATTAAGTCTTACTTAATTAATTATATATATATATATACAAATCATCCTTTTAATTTAAATTCGTGATTTAAATACTATCAATCATATTGATATATTTAAATCCTAACAATTTAAATTAATTCCCTTTTAATAACGTTCTATGTGTGTGACCCTATAGGTTATTATTACGTTGGCAATAATTTTAAAATCATATTATATATTTATAAACAGTGAGCGGCATCTAGTAATGCATCACTGCTACCCAAGTAATAATAAAATCGATGATTCAATGCAACCTTTTCTTGACCAATGTTTCAATGTAATTTAATCCTTTTAACCTTAATATCCTAGATTAAACTCGAGTCATGGAATGTGTCATACTCTTCATAATTTAATCTGAGTTTTCTTGATCAATGAGTAAACTATATGAAACAAATCACTATTTGAGCATGGCCATGCATTTCATAGTCCTACTCAATCAAGAGGCCTGTGGATATCATCCCTAATATATAGGAGGGTTAAATTCCATCTAGATCACTCATATTCCTCACAAGATTCATGATGTACCCAATAATCACCTTTATAGTCTACCCTATTAAAGGTGACATTTGATGATATCAAAGTACATAAATTCCCTTGTAGTAATATAGTGATTTCAGGTCGGAGGACCATTACATCATTGTCACTATGATAATTTCTAATGACACTTCGCATAATGCTCCACATAGAATTCTCATGGTGGGTCTGTCCAGTACATCATTCTCTAACATGTACTTATGCATTGACTTAATATCTCATATATTTATGACCAATGAGATTTGGTCATTAGTCAATCCACATACTAGTCTCAATGCATCAATGTTGTCCGATCAACAATGATACTCGACTAGGGACATTTAAGAACAATGATACTAATTGTAATTATATAATCTCATGTTCAAATCACATACTTGAAACTATATAATTTTTATCACTATTCTAAGGAATTTTATTATGTTAACAATTATAGTACCCAGTAAATAAAACCATAATAAAATAATTTATTTATTCAATCAAATATAATATCAAAATGTTAAGCAATTATATCAAATAATTGGCCTCTAGGGCATAAACACTAACAGTGAGTTGTGTGATTGAAGAATTATTTGAGAAGGGTTTCAATTCTACTCATCTACGCTTTGGGTAATTTCTTCAACCCAGTTTAATTACGTTATTAATGTTTTTATGAATATGGCTTTCAAAATTCTGTAAAGTCTTTGTAAATTGGAAAATTGTATTGATTATGTGCATATATGTGTTAAGATGTTATTTTAATGTGTTTTCCTATGTATTAGATGGTTCCATATCATCAATTTCATAATATTATAATGTATGTTGTTGTTTCAAAAATTACAGAGTATAGAATATGGCCATATGGTCCTTATATGTAAAATTAATATGTCAAACATAAATTGTTTTGTAAAATTCACACTTGTATATGATTATGCATGCTAAAACGAAGAAAACAAAACTTGAATGGATGGATTTGGTGTTATAACGAATCTGTAGTGTTAAATTTTATGTTTTTGTTCAAAACCTTCAAGAACATCAAGAACAATAAAATTACATGTTTTTAATTCTATGATTATGTGTTTTAATTGGTTAAAATTGCTCTATAAAGGTTGGGTAATGATTATGTATGAATTCTAGTTTATGGGTATGTTTAATTTGATGAATTTAATGACCATGAAATGACAAATTCGTCTATTTCTGTGTTGTTCGCGAACTAGAAATTCAGAAACTGGAGTTTCGCGCCGTGGCGCCAACTCCATGTATAATTCTCATGTCATAAACACCACCGCGCCCAAGCAACGCTTGAGTCTCAAGTCATAGTACACTTGCCTATAATATGAAATGCCAAGAATAAGCCTAGCAGTGGCGCCGCAGTGCCACTTAGCAGAATGGTCTAGAAATAAGTTTTTAAATGTTCAAGTCTAGCAATGTGTTAGTAGCTTAACCTAATGAACTTGAAAACATGTTAGACATATAATGAGGTGTTGAAATAAATTCTTAACATGTCAATAACACATTTATGTATGAATTGAATGATTAAATGCATAGTTAGCTTATTGTTCATGATGTGTTAATTGTGACAATGAGTGTAGTAATTTGACTAAATATAGTCATGAACTTGAGTTAGACAAAAAGAACGAACTTGTGATGATTAGTACGTAATAATTGACTGGTATTGTGAATGTAAATGGTATATAGGATTGAATCAGGGAACGATTATAATAAACGTGTAATCTACGCACGAGGCAAGTTTCATAACCCTACTCGTTATCATTACATGAGCTTATAAGTTGTCTCTTTACATCGAGCAAATTCTCGTTATTATTGATCAAGCCCATTTTATTATATTAAAATGTATTAATCTTTCAAAGTATGATTCTATTATATAATAATTATTCTATTGTATACCTTTTGAGATTGCTATTCAATTTTAAATTATCAGTTACTGTTGAACTTTGTTAGACTAGTGAACCCTTTATGATTCGACTAGTACATAGTTGATGAAGCGTTCTAAATTTCGAAACCCTTGATGATTTTTTCAAACCAAACTTCCTTTGAGTGCGAATCTAATGTCAAATCGAGATGAACAACCCCAGATAGGGATTACTTATGCTTTAGCGTTAAGATATTACAAGACAAGATGGTACTAAGGTCGATCCCCTAAGTACGAGAAGAAGAGTCCATAGTCTTATGACTGTTAAAGGTTTCAAGTATAAACACTTGACAACCTAGGACATAGTTTAAGGTCTTATGACCCTCAAAAGTTCTTTTGTCTCTTGCTATTCATTTTTTATTCAAAAGTTGAGTTTCTTGTTTTAGAAGCCATTGATTTATTCGCATGTTATTATTTCTTTGTTATATTGTTATACTTGTGGGCAATCGTGCTCACTCTTCCGTAATAATAACATTGAAGTTAAGAACGAATGATCAGACGAGCCTTCCACTAGTAAAGGCAAGGGCAAGGTTAACAAATGAAGAAGACTTGTTGTTATTATGTATTTATGTTCAGACTTGATGTTATTTAAAACTTGTTATTGTTTATGATTCCGCACAGATGTTTAAGGTTAGAATGACCTGGGATTTTATTTTATGCAAATGATGTAACCCTATAAGGGGAGATTTATTTATTTAATTCTATCTATTGCATGGTTTGCTTTTATTTATGGGTAGATAGATAGATGATATTTGTACAGTGAACACCAAATCCTGCAGAAATGGAAGTACCCGAATTTGGGGGTGTCACATAACTTGTTGCTGAGCTTGTCCCAAATTGAGAGTCACACAAGGTACATGAACAATAGTATGAAGCTAAAACATGTAAATTACAAATGATTAGAGCATAGGTAATGATTTCAAGGCTAATGACTGATGGGGAGTTGTTGAACCACTCCTTAGCAACCAATGTGTTCTTCTTTTGCACCATGATCTCCAACATTAGGGTAATGTTAATATCTAGTCTAAGTTTCTTCTATATATACAAGTTCCAAATTCAGTTATTGGGTTGCTAGAATTTGTTTGATAAGTCTTAGTTAGAGAGTCCTAAGTTTTTGAGCATTGTAGAAGCATACCCAGTGAGGAGAGAACTTCAATTCAAGCCTAACAAGGTATAAACTCTAATTGTGTTCTTGAGTTGGGTTTTGTCAAATAATAGAAATTACTTGAAATTCCATGTCAATTGATGTGAAGTGACATGCCATGATATGTTTATGAACTATGTTTACATGTTTGAACTCTTAATTGATGGATTGGAGCATGTTTAAACTAAAATGAATTGAAGGTGTTTGATGCTCTGCGAGCAGGAGAAGCGAGTTCTTGCCTCTGAAATGCGTGCATGGCCACACCCTATTTAGACTAGGGTGCAAGCGCTTTTTTTCCCTAGAATTAATTGCTAATTTTTGTCTGTAATATGTGTTACTAACTTGATGTTATGACTTAGATACATACCTATAAAGGATTATAACATGATATGTAAAGCTTTCGTATGTGGTATGAAGTAATCAACTTAGATTAGTAAGGAAGTTGTAGTAAAACTTAAAGTTTTCAAAACTAACCTTGTCGAAAACTTATGTTCACTAGTTCTGAATTATGAGACCATATACATGACTAATGTGGAACCTAAATGAACATGATATGTGATTCATAGCTGTTGTATCCATGATAAACTTGATAAACTTTGTGCTAGAACTTAGTTTGAAAAGAAAAGCTTAAGTACAATAAGGCTAATAAACATGAACGCTAGGAGATTTAGATTCTGATCTTGAAAGGAGGTTAACATGACTTAAATCCTTATGATAAGAGTTTTGAAGTTGTCTTATATGTGTTATCTTTCATCATTCGTGCTAAAATGATTTTAAAGATAACCTTGAACATGTTTTCAAACATAAGTTGCATATTATATGAGTACTTAGATACTAAAGGGTTGAGGTGTCATGTTATGGCTATAAGATCCCTAAACATGATATATATGTATTGAGCATGATGGTTACATGATTTTTATGTTTTAATGACATATAAATGATAAATCAAACTTGTGGTAATAAACTCAAGAATGATCATGTGTTATATGTGAAACTCTAACATGTACATATGTTAAAATGTATGTATAATTGGTGTGTTAGAGTTGAATTTGAAGTCGAGAGAAAGAAGCTTAAACACAGTGCGGCGAGGGACGGGTAATATTACTTATCTCAAAGCCTAGTCCAGTAGCAATTAGCCGCCATCTGCGATCTAAATAGATTCTATTTTTTATTCTGAAATTCAAGGCATGCTTATATGGTTACTTTACTTTGTAATATGTGACCAATATGTCATATAATGTGTTGAGAAGCATGCTTATGTGATGACATGATTATTGTAAGTGTAGACGCATATTAGTTTACACATATAGAATTGAAGGACCAACTTATTAATGTTAGGTCATTTCAACGCAAGTTAGTTAAAGCTAGTATTATATTGTAGTTGAGCAAACAGACAAGTTCCCTAAACTTACTCCAATTATTAATGAGCAATTTTCCTTGAACTTCACTCTTTGATTGTGCAAGCTCCCTAAATTCTTACTCTTTTACTTGAGCAGATATCCGAACACTATTTTATTGTGTTGCAAGTTCCCTAAACTTCAATTATTATTGAGCAAGTTTCCTTGAACTTCACTCTTTGATTGTGCAAGTTCCATAAATTCTTACTCTTTTACTTGAGCAAGTATCCGAACACTATTTTTATTGTATTGCAAGTTTCTTAACTGATACAATTTTGAGTTTGTGAAAGTTTCCTATCCTTCTCATATTGTATTGAGCAGGTTATTGTTGAATTAAAAGTTATTCATTTAAGCTTGAATCTTATTTCCAAGCATGTTATTAAGTGGTTTAATTACTTACAATTATTCCACATCGATATTATTGATATTCACACTTAGTGCCCTTGAGTTCGTACAGTCTTAGACTTATACATCATTTAAAGTTCAATAATTCTTGAACTCTGTTAGATAGAGTGTGAACGTTTGTTCTGTCAGACAAATGTATGATGTTTTATAAAAGCTATCCAAACCAATTGATGGTAAGGATTCTTAGACTGAAAGAAAACCCCTCTTACGATAGGGGAGTACCCCAGGTATCTAATATAAGATACACAGAGAAAATTTAAATGTTATGCATATACATAGTGTACGTGAGGTTGATCCCCTCAAGTACTTATTCTATAGCTAGTAACCAAAGGGTCAATTAACTATTGATTCCATTGGAGTGTTATAGTTCAAAGTCTATTTGACTAGCAGTTATTCTAAAAGCAACCATTATCTTTGCTTCCAATATTCATATTGTTGAATCCTTCAGATATTCATATTGTTGAATTCATTGACAGATATTTTCCATTCATCATGATATATCCTTATTGTTGTATTTAAACTTTTTAGGCAAACTTGTTTCTCATCCTTGCTATATCATGAATTATATTGCAGCTAAGCCCGAGACCTCAGGGAAGGACAAGGGTAAAGAAACGATGTAGAATAGTGGCAAGGAGAAGACTTTACCTTACGCTTAGTTTAAATTACTGTTGTGTAATATGAACCCTAATGTTTATTTTATGGTATATTTGTAAGATGATATTAAGATTATCGTATCTTGGGACTAGTAACACCTTTTGAATGAACGATGTACGTTTATATTTTTTCTGCATTTTAGTCATCGTAGGTTGTTTAGAGGTGGATGTTTGTTCTTTATTGTGATGATCGGACCGGGTTCAGAGGACCCGAATTCGGGGGTGTCACAGGTTGGTATCAAAGATGTAGGTTATAAACGTTAGGAATTCAAAACCTAGGTTATAACCTTAGTAGAAAACTCCAGTAGAGTATGTAAGGGATGGGTTAAGGAAATTCATCGAGTTTTATTGTGATAATGAAGTTATTTATTTAAATCAAAAATGATTAATAGACGTCTTAAACTTCTCAATGCTAACATGGATAGCATATTACATAAAGCCTAATAGTTTTCTTCCTTTCCTCAGATCATGCCGCCTAGAAGAATACCGTGAAATCAGAGGGAGGAAGGATCCGTTAACAATGGTGGAGGGGAAAATGTTGATCCAATGCAGAACTTTGTTAACCTATTAACTGAGACAATGCAAAATAGACCCCCACCAGCAGCAGGGCAGCCAGGACAACACTTTGCTAGATTTAAGGACTTTAAATTGGTAGGACCACCGGAGTTCCGAGGAACCCTGGACCCAATTGAAGCCCAGGCAAAGATAGAAGAGATGGAGAAGGTGTTTGAGGTCGCACGTGTGGACGAAGCACAGAAGACGAGTTTTGCCACTTTCATGATGAAGGGCGAAGCTAACTATTGGTGGAAAGCCAATAAGGGGCGAGTAGACGAAGGTGTTATTCCTTGGGATAGATTTAAGGAGCTATTCCTCGAAAATTACTTCTCGAAGAATACGTAACAGGATATGGAAGTTAAGGTTTTGGAACTAAAATAAGGTAGTATGTCTGTCGCAGAGTACGCGACAAAATTTAACGAGGTAGCCCGATTCGCTCCACATCAGGTTGACACGGAGGTCAGGAAGGCAAGGAGGTTCAGACTAGGACTGAAACCATAGGTACATAACGCAGTGCTGTATTAAAGATTAAGAGTTACTCTGAAGTATTGGGAAAGGCTATCATTGCCGAAGGAGGAAATGGAGCCATCGCTCGATACAAATAAGAAAAGAAGATAGGTTAAGAAGGACAGAAAGGGGGAAGTAGCGGAAGCAGCAACCCCAATAAGCGTAAATGGACAGAGAGTCAATCTTATAGAGGTAATAAGTCTGGGGTGAGGCTAAGATAAGTATGAAGTGCAACAATGTGGGAGGAGTCACTCGGGGGAGTGTATAAAGGGAAAGAGTGTTTGTTATCATTGCAGACAATCGGGGCACATGGTTCGTCAGTGTCCGAATAAGCAGAAGGGAGGATGTTTCTCGTGTGGGGCCAAAGACCATAAAATTATGGACTGGCCAAAGAAAAAGGGTGATGTAGCTAGTAGCAACCGCAACAACAACAACAATGGACTAAACATTGGAGGGTCAGCCAGTCAAGCCAATAGACCAACGACACGAACATTCAACATGATCGTACATGATGCGGTGGAGTCTTAGGATGTGGTGTGTGGTATCATTTCGATCAATGATATAGATGCATACGTGTTATTTGATTCGGGTGCTACCTGCTCTTTTGTTTCCAAAGAATTTGCTAAACAGTTAGACTTACCCCGTGAGAGATTAGAACACCCTATGAACGTAGAAGTAGCAAACAAGGAAATTATCCCCGTAGAATACATTCATAGGAATTGTTATACCGAATTGCAAGGATTTAAGCTCAAAGTGGATTTGATACCGATTCATTTGGGGGAGTTCTATGTAATCCTTGAGATGGATTGGTTATCAATTTATGGAGTAGATATACACTGTAAGAAGAAGTGTGTACACCTAAAGACTCCGAATAAGTCAAAGGTGGTATTTTATGGTAGTAAATCGCCGAGACAATCTCATTGTCTGACGATGGTGCAATCGCAGAGATTACTTAGGAAGGGTTGTATAGGTTATTTGGCTCACGTGGTTGATACTCAATGAGTCAAGGGTGAACTGGGTTAGATACCTATTGTAAGGGATTTCGTTGATGTCTTCCCAGACGAGATTCCGGGATTGCCACCGGATAGAGAGATTGAGTTTGTTATTGATTTGGCACCAGGGATAACACTGGTATACAAAGCGCCGTATCGTATGGCACAGGTAGAGATGAAAGAACTGATGACTCAGTTACAAGAGTTATTAGGTAAGGGATACATTCGACCGAGCGTATCACCGTGGGGAGCACCAGTCTTATTCGTAAAGAAGAAAGATGGGTCGTTAAGACTTTGTATCGACTACTAAGAGTTGAACAAGGTAACTATTAAGAACAAGTACCCATTACCCAGGATAGACGATTTGTTTGATCAGTTGAAGGGGGAAAAGTACTTTTCAAAGATTGACTTAAGGACCATTTATCACCAACTGAATGTGAGGCCGAAGGATATTCCAAAGATGGCATTTAGAACTTGGTATGGACACTTTGAGTTTTTGGTAATGTTATTCGGATTGACAAATGCGCCAACAACATTTATGGATTTGATGAACAGAGTGTTCAAACAGTATTTGGATAAATTTGTTGTCGTATTCATCGATGACATTCTAGTATATTCAGAGACAGAGGAAGAACATGTCGAGCATCTTCAGATAGTGTTGGAGACATTAAGGAGGGAAAAGCTGTATGCAAATTTCTCCAAGTGTGAGTTTTGGTTGTAGAGAGTGCAGTTTTTAGGGCACATTATCGACAAGAATGATGTTTCGGTGGATCCAGCGAAGGTAGAAGTGGTTATCAATTGGGAGCATCCGAAGACGCCGACAGAAATCAGGAGTTTCTTAGGATTAGCAGGATAATATCGAAGATTTATTCGGTATTTTTGGAAAATAGCATCACTGTTGACCAATCTTACCAGAAAAACTGTTAAGTTAATTTAGACATAGAAGTATGAAGAGAGTTTCCTAGAATTGAAGAAGAGGCTTAGTCAAGCACCTGTGTTGGTATTACCGGACAACAAATGAGGATTTATAGTGTATAGTGATGCATCACACAAGGGTCTTGGCTGTGTATTGATGCAACATGGCAGAGTTATTGCGTACGCTTCACATCAGTTAAAAGATTATGAGAAGGGATATCCGACTCATGATCTGGAGTTAGCAGCGGTAGTTTTTGCCTTAAAGATTTGGAGGCATTATTTGTATGGAGAGAAGTGAGATATATACGGACCACAAGAATCTGAAGTATATCTTCACGTATAAAGAGCTAAACATGAGGCAGCGCCGATGGCTAGAATTGATCAAAGATTATGATTGTGAGATTCTATACCATCCAAGCAAAATAAATGTAGTGGCAGATGCCTTGAGCAAAAAAGGCAGAGAGAAGTTATTGAAATTGACTATTTAAGAAGAAATAGTGAAAGATTTTGAATGACTAGACTTGGAGATTAAGTATCCGATGGAGACCAATGAACAATTATTTACAGTGACAACAAGTTTGACTTTATTGGATAAGGTTAAAGAGGCACAAGAAAAAGACGAAGATTGCAATAACATAAAGAGGCGATTGACTGAAGGGGATTAATTGAAATTTAAGATTGATGGCACTGGACTGCTAAGATTTGAAGGAAGAATTTGGGTACCGCTAGTACCTGAACTGAGAGAGGAGATTTTGCAAGAAGTGCAAAGTACGAGATACTCGATACACCTAGGAAGCACGAAGATGTACCAAGATTTATGTCACCACTTCTGGTGGCCAAACATGAAGAGAGAGGTTGCAGAATGCGTGAGTAGATGTCTAACTTGTCAGAGAGTCAAGGTAAAACACCAACGACCAAGCGGGTTATTACAACCATTAGAGATTTCATAATGAAAATGGGAGCACATCACAATGGACTTTGTGGTGGGTTTTCCGGCAATGCAGAAAGGGCACGAAACCATATGGGTGATTGTAGATCGTCTTACTAAGTCATCTCACTTTTTGCCAATTAAGATTAAGTATAGTTTAGACCAGTTAGCTAAATTGTATGTTAAGGAAATTATCTCGAGGCATGGGGTGCCGATATCTATTATATCAGATAGAGATCCGCGATTCATGTAAAACTTCTAGAAGAGTCTTCCAGAAAGAATGGGGACACAACTACGAAAGGGTATCGTGTATCATCCACAAACCGATGGGTAGAGCTAGAGAACAATTCAATCACTTAAAGACATGCTTCGAGCTTGTGTGATGGACTTCAAGGGTAGTTGGGAGGATCACATTCCATTAGTAGAATTCGCGTATAACAATAGTTATCACGCCAGTATTGGAATTCCACCGTACGAAGCACTATATGGGAAGAAATGTAGAACGCCTTTATGCTGGGATGAAGTATGACAACGTCGACTGTTGGGACCAGAGTTGGTACAACAGACGGTGGAGATCATCAAGGTGATAAGAGCTCGACTACTAGCAACTCAAGATCGCCTGAAGAAGTATGCGGACTTGCATCGCAATGCAAGAAAAAGATTTTGAATTAGGAAGTTATGCTTTTCTAAAAGTATCTCCCTGGAAAGGGAAGATTTATTTTGGGAAGAAGGGCAAGTGGAGCCCTAGGTTCATAGGACTGTTAGAGATTCTGAGGCGAGTCGGTGAAGTGGCGTACGAGGTAGCATTACCTCTTGAACTTGAGCACATTCATAATGTGTTTCATGTGTCAATATTATAGCCTTATAAACCAGACTACAAGCACGTTATCTCCTATGAACTAATCTAAATCGGGAAAGACTTATCGTACGAGGAAGTTCCGTCCATATACTAGATAGGAAGGAACAGAAGCTGAGGAATAAAATCATCCATTCCGTTAAGATTCTCTAGAGGAATCACGCAGTAAAAGAAGCTACATGGGAGCTAGAAGAGAAAATGAGAGCGAATTATCCGTTTATATTTGAGTAACCTTATTTTTGCAATTTCGAGGACGGAATTTTTATAAGAGGGGAGGGATGTAATAACCATGAATTTTTAAACTCCTTATTAATTAAATATATGATTTAATTTTTAATGATTTAGTTTTGTGAGTCTATTTAAACCTTATGTGGTTATGTGAATTTATGAAATGATTAGAGGGAGTCACTAATAGTTATATAAATTGGTGGACTAACCTTAAGAGTTTGATATCAAAGAATTGTCAGGATTCTTAATGATTAAATATTCAATTTATTTGAATATAGTGGCAGAATTTGATCATATTGATTCATTTCAATTATGGGTATATCACCATTGTAGAAGTTAAATTGTCTCATATAAAACTTATGTGGTGATAGAATTTTGAACTGGCTTGAAGCTAACCCATTTTGGCATTTGCCGAGGACCGTAGCAATTTCGCCCTCCGCATAATAATAAAATGGCACAATGCTGCTTAGTGTTCAATCTGAGAAAAAATTAGTTCTATTGTAGAAAATGAAATGGAACACTTTGTTGTATTTGAGACATGCATAAATTTATATAATAAGAATACCTTCTAATGATATGAAGTATCAATAGTGTAATAAAATCACAAGTGATTTTAATACAGAAATAATTAAATATTTGTGTATTCCAGAAATTGGGATAGAAATTATGTGTGTACACCGGATAAATAATATTAAATAGTATAATAAGGTGGTTATGTGCATAGAAAAATGTAATTATAAAGCTACCCGGACAATAATACCTAACTGCGTTATTTTATTGTGTGTATTTAATGTACATGGATTATATGATGTGAGTACATATATAATACCCAACTTTCCTTTGTGTAGTAGCATTAACACATTTATATTACATTATGGGAATTATAGTATCCAAACCAAGCCTTAAATAACTTGTTACGGAGCTTGTCCCAAATTGAGAGTCACACAAGGTACATGAACAGTAGTATAAAACTAAAACACGTAACTTCCAAATGGCTAGAGCATAGGTAATGATTTCATGGCCAATGGCTAATGGGGAGTTGTTGAACCACTCCTTAACAACCAATGTGTTCTTCCTTTGCACCATGAGCTCCAAAGTTACGGTAATGTCAATATCTAGTCCAAGTTTCTTCTATATATACAAGTTCCAAATTCAGTTGTTGGGTTGCTAGAATTTGTTTAATAAGTCATAGTTGGAGAGTCCTAAGTTGCTGAGCATTGTAGAAGCATACTCAGTGAGTAGGGAGTTCAATTCAAACCTAACAAGGT
Source organism: Panax quinquefolius (assembly GCA_020205615.1). Classification (NCBI taxonomy): domain Eukaryota; kingdom Viridiplantae; phylum Streptophyta; class Magnoliopsida; order Apiales; family Araliaceae; genus Panax; species Panax quinquefolius. The sequence continues at coordinate 123,068,832 of CM035156.1, read as the reverse complement.
ATAAACTCTAATTGTGTTCTTGAGTTGGCTTTTGTCAAATGATAGAAATTACTTGAAATTCCATGTCAATTGATGTGAAGTAACATGCCATGTTATGTTTATGAAGTATATTTACATGTTTGAACTCTTAATTGATGGATTGGAGCATGTTTAAACTAAAAACAATCGAAGTTGTTCGATGCTTTTCAAAATAAGGCGTTATTCTTTCCTGCAGTGTAAAGGCGTGGCGTAGCTACATACTATTTGTACTAAGTGTGCAACGCAAATGCTGCATAGTACTCGAATCGAATCTTTGATTTACATGCATAATATGTGTTACTAACTTGATGTTATGACTTAGATACATACATATAAAGGAGTATAACATGATATGCAAAGCTTTCGTATGTGGTATGAAGTAATAAACTTAGATTAGTAAAGAAGTTGTAGTAAAACTTCAGAGTTTTCAAAACTAACCTTGTGGAAAACTTGTGTTCACGAGTTCTGAACTTATGAGGCCATATATATGTGTAATGTGGAACCTAAATGAGCATGATTTGTGATTCATAGTTGTTGTATCCATGACCAACTTGATAAGCTTTGTGCTAGAACTTAGTTTGAAAAGAAAAACTTAAGTACAATAAGGCTAATAAACTTGAACGCTAGGAGATTTAAATTCTGATCTTGAAAGGAGGTTAACATGACTTAACTTCTTATGATAAGAGTTTTGAAGTTGTCTTATATGTGCTATCTATCATCATTTGTGCTAAAATGATTTTAAAGATAACCTTAAACGTGTTTTCAAACTTAAGTTGCGTATTATATGAGTACTTAGATACCAAAGGGTTGAGGTGTCATGTTATGGCTAGAATATCCCTAGACATTATACATATGTATTGAGCATGATGATTACATGATTTTTATGTTTTAATGACATATAAATTGTAAGTCAAACTTGTGGTAATGAACTCAAGAATGATCATGTGTTATATATGAAACTCTAGTATGTACATATGTGAAAATATATGTTTAATTGGTGTGTTAGAGTTGGACTGAAGTTCGGAGAGCAGAAGCTCAAACCTGGTCTAGCCAGGGGACAACGCAGTTGGGCCATCCCTAAACCTAGACCAGGCGCAGCTGCGCCATCCTTCAATCCTGAATAGATTATGTTTTTGATTCTGAAATTCAAGGCATGCTTATATTGTTACTTTACTTTGTAATAAGTGAACAATATGTCATATAATGTGCTGAGAAGCATGCTATGTGATGACTTGATTATTGTAAGTGTAGATGCATATTAGTTTACACATACTAATTGAAAGACTAACTTGTTAATGTTAGGTCATTTCAACGTAAGTTAGTTAAAGCTAGTATTATATTGTAGCTGAGCAAATAGGCAAGTTCCCTAAACTTACTCTAATTATTATTGAGCAAGTTTCCTTGAACTTGTAATGCCCGAGAAAATCGAATTTTTATAACAATTAAATTTTTATTTGATTATGTGAATTAAATGAATTTTATTGATTTATTTTGTGAGTAAGCTATGTGAAGGTCGTTCTATGTCCTAGAATATGCTAATGTGGTTAGTAATCTGGCTATTTGCTAGAATTAATTGTTTAGAATTTCCAAGATAAAAATAAATGTTTTTCGAGAAATTCCCGTAAAAACACTATTTATCCGTTTCTGCTCGGGGAATTATTTTTAAATTTCGAGAAATGTGTAATGATAGAATATCGAGATAAAATGAAATATCTAATAATATTTCATTTATGGCAAATGAAGTTTTCGCATGCGGACTTAAAACCTAAGGGTTGAGTATATTGATTTTCGAGAAGGAAATGAAACGCATAGAAGGAATTGCGTATGGTTAAAGCATGTGTTATACAAGTATGATACTTTTTAGTATCTATGTATAATACGATGAGTTAATATGAAGTACAATACTACTATCGTACGAGTATTATACGGAGAGAATACATGAATTATACGTATAAGATACGATTCATATAATAGAATTAAGTTAAGACTTAGGGGTAATTCAATTGATTTGGATTATGTTTAGTCTAATCAATTGAATGTGCAAGCCCAAGGGATTAATTTGTTAAGCCCAAGTCAAGGCTCAATATTAGATTGGTTAAAGTCCAATGCAAGAAAATCGAACCGTGGATCGAACCGGTGGGTCACCGAATGGGTAAAAACCATGGGGCAACGCATGGGGATGACCCATGGGCATGGTGGGTCGGCCCTTGGTGTGTAAGGCAAGCTTAACACTTGGTCACCAAGTATTTTACTTGGCGACAAAGTGTTGAATAGTAAGGAGGTGGTGGTGTATTGTCCATTTTGCCCTCCATTTCATTTGCCTATAAATAGAAAGCAAAAATTGGTCTTTTATGAGTTTTTCAAATTGCCAACCTAGATTATTGAGAGAGGGAGAGCTAGACTCAACCAAAAGTTCTACTTGGAAGCTTTGCTTAAGAGTTTTCAAGATTTCCTAAGAGTTCTTAAGGTAATACTCCTTAATTCTAATTCCATCTCTTTTGGTTTTCTTTTAGTATGGAGAATCACAAATGGGTGGTGTATGCCTAATATGGTAGAATAAGGACGACTTAGTATAGATTCAATCTCCATAAGTCATGAAATCATAGAAATCATAAGGTTTGATATAGTTTTAAACCATGAAAATATTGATTGTTGAGATTGATTGTTGATAAACAATTGAACACAATCAATACATAAATATGTGCATCTTACTTAGTTAGGATGTAGATATGAAGTCAATGGATTATTCAATGTGATTTGGCCTAGAACATTAATGACAAAGTTATGGCGAATTTCACGAAAATAGACGTTAAATGTCGAAAACGTTGAAATTCCGGATTGGTAGTCGAAAGTTTCCATGAGACTTAAAAACATTGTTTTTCAATGTCAACATGTGAGATATGGTATTTAAGAGTCGTGGGTTCGATAATCGTCAGATTCTGACTTAAAACGAAGAAAACGAGCATTAAACACTCATTAACGTTTATGAACGCTTAAAAAATTAACTTAATAGTGAATTTTGAGGTAACGGTTCGAAAGTGTCGAATTCTTATATGAACGCGTAGAGTATGTCATTTATGACGTGTAGGCTTTTGAACGGACAAAATCAGACCTATAACGAAGAAGTTATGGCTCCAGGAAACTCACCAAAAATTTCATCTATGAAATTTTTTTGGTACTGAGGTCTGGCACCGCGGTGCCAGACAATGTGTTAAATGCCACACCGCAGTGCCGTCATAGTGTAATTAGCTACTGGAAAGGGACGCCGCAATGCCACTTGTATAAGGAAGTCACGCGCCACCACGTAGAAAACGAACTTGGTACTACTAAATCAGCCAGCAGCCAGGTCTTATATACTTAGGATGTCACGCCGCATGCCGTAAAAGCGAGGAATTGTTGAATGACTTAGGTTTTAAACTGCAATTGTTCTGAGACCTATAATAGTAAAGTTTATGCACTTCATAAGTGTATTAAAACTATTCCTATACTACCTATACTAAGGTATATGGTATTGAACTTAGGAATTGAATGCATGTTAATAGTTTATGAATGAAGAACACAAGGTGTTATCAATGAACCTTAATCGGTAAATAACGTTGGTACTTTGCCAATGATGATAGAGTCCGGTTAATAACGTAAGTTGGTTAATATGTCGGGATGAAGGGTAATAAGTCGAATTGACTTTATTAATGACATTAAGTTAACATAGACTTAGAAGATAAAGAAGTTGGTAGGAACAATGTGAACAATTGTTTGATAGCTAATTATAGTGTACTATGTGAATATATCATGTAGATTCTATAAAGGTTGTGGTTAGTCGATTAAGTTATTTGAAGATGCTGAAAGGCAAGTTTTCTTAACGCTTGTCTAACTTTCAAGTTAGCCAAGTTTTATGTGATTCATTGTACTGAATTGCACGACTGGTTTTAAAGAAAGGGTCGATGCCAGATTTAATTCGGCTAGACTACTCGTAAGATATAGATTAAATTTATATCTTTCTATATATAAATGTTAACGTTATCCTATGCCAAGTAATTGGTACGGATGTGAAGGTAAGGTTTATCTATGAATAAACAAAAGTATTTTTCATCGATTATTCGATGGGCACGAGAGTTTGCCAAAACTTAAACGTAAGTACGTTTAACGAATGAGTGTTGATCAACATAGAGTACTATAGGCTGATCACCTAGAAGTGCTCGTAAGTAATGCAGATGTACAACCTTAGTGCTGTGATATCCTTTTCAAGTATGAAAACATAAAGCAATTGTTCATGGTCTATCGACCGGTTCAAAATTCCTAATCTACTTTATACCTTGGGAATTGATGTTATGAAATGTTAAAGTATTATTGTTAAATATTACTTCATAACTATTTGTTCAGTTATGTATAAATTGTTATATAATTCACGAATAAGGTATTACTGTTATCCTTGTTAAACTTGTTGAGCTGTTATGCTCACTTCTTGCTTGAATTATATGATTACAATTGAGGATGAACGTACTGAGAATGCTAAGAGAGATAAGGGCAAGGCTAAGATGGATACTTAACCATCGTATAATAGATTAGTATGTTAGTATGTATTATACATTATGAATAACAAACAATGTAATCGATTTATGAATCTGGGAAGGATTATACTTTGATTATAATAAGAAGATAGTAATTACTTTCATTTTGTTGTATTTCAATGGAATGATTGTATGGTTATGAGTATAGTGTAGCACCATATGTCGGGTTGGAAGATACCCGAATTTGTGGGCGTAACAGGTTGGTATCAAAGCATTAGGTTATAAAACTTAAGGGGAAAACCTTAGGCTAATAACCTCATAAGGAAGGTAAAGTCCGAAGAATGAAATTCAAGTCAATTGAATTAATAAGGTATTGAGATAACTCAGTACCGAAAGATTTAAAAGATGGAAATTAATCTTAAATAAATTAAATGTGATTTGTGCTTATACTATTGTGTATTATGTACTAATCAACGTGTTATGTGTTTTGTAGATGTCGAATGATAGCTTGATGTTTAGAGACATGGAAGTGATAAGTGAGGATTCTGTGAACTATGTGGAGACGATGGGGATAACGTCATATTTGAATGAGATGCTTGACGTGGAGGAGGAGATGGAGGTAACATCGATTAATACGGTGGTACCTACTCAGGAGCCGACACCTCCGGATGCAATGAGATCATTGTATCTAGCTGTGTTGGATAGGAATATGCAACTGCGCACTATAGTGCAGACACAGAACGAGGAGATAACCGCCTTATATGAGGCGAAGGAATCTGCAGAGGCAGATTTTGAGTCAGAGCACGACGAGAAAGTGCTTATGACAGATAAGGCACGTGACTATAAGGAAGAGGCCGTAGAGCTTCTCAAGAAACTGGTTGAAAAAGACCAGAAAATAGCTAGGATGTCATACATCCACGAATGTGCTCATGAGGATTACAAGCTGAAAATTGCTTATTATTCCATTAAGTTCGGACATACTCGACATACAATAAGTCAAGATATTGTGTCGATACTGGAAAATCAGAAATATGAGAATGTCGTTCGACAGTGTTAGTACATTGTTAGATCTTTTTGTATAGAAGTAGTGACGTAAAGCCCTCTTTTGTATAATTAAAGGGTAGTCTTTTTGTAAATCCCAATTTTTATAGAAGGCAATCGCGGGAGAGTATGTAATAGCTTTTTGGCTAAGGGAACATGATGTAAATAGTTTTGACTATGAAAGCATATTAATATAATGAAGTTTGAAGGAGACAACGTAACCAAGAGGCTGAGTCTCATAATGAGAATCAGGGGGGTCCTAATAACCCTATGCAAGAGTTCATTAATTTATTAACGGCTGCATTTAACCAAGTTAGGGGTGGGATTTCTGTAGCTCCTGGGGTAGTAAGAACAACTACCTTCAAGGAATTTAAGAGTGTGGGTCCTCTTGAGTTTCGAGGAGAAATGGACCCACTAGAGGCCCATACATGGGTAAAAGAGGTTCAAAAGGCGTTTGTGATAACAAATGTAGATGAGGCGTAGAAGACTTCTTTTGCGACATACATGATGAAGGGGGAAGCTAACTACTGGTGGGAGGCTCACCAGGGTGGGGCTAGGACAGAAGCTGTTACGTGGGAACAGTTTAAGAAGGTCTTCTTCGAGAACTACTTCCCAACTAGCATGCAAGGTAGGATGGAGCTTAAGTTCTTAGAACATAAGCAAGGGGATATGACAGTTCCCCAGTATGCCACCAAGTTCAATTAATTGGCGAGGTTTGCTCCACATCAGGTGGATACGGAAGAGAGGAAGGCGCGCAGGTTTGAGCAGGGCTTAAAACCCTAGCTCTACAGTAGAATATCGGTTTTTCAGAGTGCTTCCTACGGGACCATCCTGGAGAAGGTGATAATAGCTGAAGGTGGTGGTGAGGCATTGTCTGAGTACCACAAAGAGCGGAAGAATAAGAGTAAGTTAGAAGGAGGTAGTAAGGCTAAAGTTGCCAGCAGAAGCGACAACTTGCCTAAGAGGAAGAGTTTTAACCCTGGAATACTGGGATAAAGCAGGGAGATCCTAAGCGTAGGACGGAGGCATGCAAAACATGCGGAAAGACTCACATTGGAGTTTGTTTAAAGGGGAAATCAGTTTGCTATAACTATGGGTAGGTGGGGCATTTATCACCCAACTGTCCTAACCCTAAGAAGAAGAACCATGGATTTTTTGTCTGTGGGTCATTGGACTACATGGAAACGAATTTCCCGAAGAAAGGATTAGAAAGAAATAAGGGTTCTGGTAGTGGTAAATTAGCCATTACTGGACCAACACCATCAGTGGGTAGACCCTCAGCTCGTACGTTTAATATAACTGTCCAAGATGCGGTTGCATCAACGGATGTGGTAGCAAGTATCATTCCGGTCAATGAGATAAATGCTTATGTGTTATTTGACTCGGGTGCTACTTGTTCTTTTATAGCATATGAATTTGCTAAGCGATTAGGTTTAATCCCTAAAAAGTTAAGAATACCTTTAGACGTTAAGGTAGCAAACGAAGAGATAATCCCTATTGAACATATTCATAAGGATTGTTACGTAGATATTAGATGGAATAAGTTATCAGTAGATTTGGTACTGATAAGGTTAAAAGAATTCGATGTAATTCTTGATATGGATTGGTTGATTAACCATAAGGCGATAATAGAGTGCTATAGAAAATGTGTGAACCTTCGGCTTTCAAAGAAAACCAAGGTAGTGTTCTTCGATAGTAAATCATCAAGACGCTCTTGTTGTCTGTCGATAACACAAGCTAGGAAGATGTTGAGAAAAGGGTGTGTAGGTTATCTATGCCATGTTGTGGATACCCAAAGAGTGGGAACATCTTTGGACCAGATACCTATAGTGTAAGAGTTCGCAGATGTATTTCTGGAGGAGTTACCAGGTATTCCACCGGACAGGGAAGTTAAGTTTGTAATTGATCTGTTACCGGGTACGACACCAGTTTTAAAGGCACCATATCTAATGGCGCCAGTTGAGATGAAGGAGTTAATGGTTCAATTACAGGAACTGTTAGACAGAAAGTACATTCATTCGAGTATGTCTCCTTGGGGAGCACTATATTGTTTGTAAAGAAAAAGGATGGGTCATTAAGACTTTGTATTGACTATCGGGAGTTGAACAAGTTAACGATTAAGAATAAATACCCGTTCCCAGGATCGATTATCTATTTGATTAGTCGAAAGGGGCAAAGTATTTTTCGAAGATAGATTTGCGCACGGGGTATCATCAGTTAAAGGTGAGGAAGGAGGATGTACCTAAGACGGCGTTTAGAACTCGTTATGGTCATTACGAGTTTCTAGTGATGTCGTTTAGGTTGACTAATGCGCCAGCCGCATTTATGGATATGATGAATAGAGTGTTCAAATAATATTTGGACAAGTTTGTCGTAGTATTCATTGATGATATTCTAATCTATTCAAAGACGTCAGAAGATCACGTTGAACATTTAAGGATAGTGTTGGAAACACTAAGGAAGGAGAAGTTGTATACGAAATTCATGAAGTGTGAATTTTGGCTTGAGCGAGTGCAGTTTTTAGGACATGTTATTGATAAAGATGGCATTCTCGTAGATCCAGCAAAAGTAGAAGCAGTTAATGAGTGGGAGCAACCGAAAATGCCAATTGAGGTTCAGAGTTTTCTGGGGTTAACGGGATACTATAGAAGGTTCATTTCGGACTATTCTAAAATAGCTACTCCGTTAACAAATCTGACAAGAAAGTCGGTGAAGTATGTGTGGACTGAAAAATGTGAGAACAATTTTTTGGAGTTGAAGAAGAGGTTAAGTGAGGCACCTGTATTGTCCTTACCAGACGATACATGAAAGTTTGTAGTGTATAGCGATTCTTCGCATAAAGGACTGGGTTGCGTGCTCATGCAGCATGGCAAAGTCATTGCGTATGCGTCAAGTCAATTTAAGGATTATGAGAAGGCCTATCCTACTCATGATATGGAATTGGCAGCTGTAGTTTTTGCCTTGAAGATATGGAGGCATTACCTATATAGTGAGAAGTGTGAGATATACACGGACCACAAAAGTCTGAAATATATCTTCACACAGAAGGTGTTAAACATGAGATAGAGAAGGTGGTTAGAGTTAATAAAAGATTATGACTGTGATATTTTATATCATCCGGGGAAAGCAAATGTAGTAGCCGATGCGCTAAGTAGGAAGGGTAGAGAGAAATTGTCAATGTTAACAACTCAGAATGAGTTGATAACGGCGATGGCAAGCATGGAGCTGGAAGTTAAGTTACCGGAAGAAGCGATGGAAATGTTATTTTCCATGGAAACCCAACCGGCCATAGTGGAACGGGTTAGGGGAGTACAACTAAGTAACGAGGAATGCAAGCAGATAAAGAAGAGAATAGAAGATGAAGAGAAGACTAAGTATAACCTCAATAAGGAGGGATTACTTCGTTTTAAAGGAAGAATTTAGGTTCCAAATGATTCCGAATTGAAGGAAGAAATAATGATGGAGGATCATAGTTCAAGGTACTCGATACATCCCGGTAGTACGAAGATATATCAAGACCTTCGTCAGAACTTTTGGTGGCCGAACATGAAGAGGGAGATAGCAAAATATGTTAGTAGGTGCTTAACTTGTCAAAAAGTTATGGCTGAACACCAACAACCTAGCGGGTTGTTGCAACCGTTAGAAATTCTAAAATAGAAATGGGAGCACATCACAATGGATTTTGTGGTGGGACTTCCAACAACAAGAAAAGGATACGATGTTATTTGGGTGATAGTGAATTGATTGACAAAATTGGCTCATTTTCTACCAATAGGAGTTAGATATAATCTAGATCAGTTAACTAAGTTGTATTTCAAGGAAATTATTTCCAGACATGGAGTACCTATTTCGATTGTGTCAGATCGTGATCCACGATTCACATCGAACTTTTGGAGGAGTTTGCAAGAGAAAATAGGAACACCATTAAGATTGAGTACGTTGTATCATCCGCAGACGGATGGTCAGAGTGAAAGGACAATACAAACACTTGAAGATATGTTAAGATCTTGCATTATGGATTTCGAAGGGAGTTGGGACGAATATCTACCATTGGTGGAATTCTCGTACAATAATAGTTTTCACGCTAGTATAGGCATGCCGCCTTAGGAAGCGTTGTATGGAAGGAAGTGTTGAACTCTATTGTGTTGGGATGAGGTGGGTGAATGTCGAATGTTGGGACCTGAGATGGTACAGCAAACGACGGACATGGTGAAGATAATACGTGCTCGATTAGTTGCGGCCCAAGATAGGCAGAAGAAGTATGCAGATCCTCACATAGAAAAGAGAGAATTCGATATAGAATCTTTTGTCTTTCTGAAAGTATCGCCTTGGAAGGTGAAGATATGTTTTGGAAAGAAAGGGAAGTTAAGTCCAAGGTTTGTACGACCTTTTGAGATTTTAAGAAGGGTAGGAGAGGTAGCTTATTAAGTAGGCTTACCTCCAGAAATGGAACACATTCATAATATGATTCATGTGTCTGTGTTACGTCCTTATAAACCGGACTATAAACACGTAATAAAGTATGAATCTATCCAAATAGAGAAAGATTTGTCATATGAGGAACTTTCAATTCAAATTATTGATAGGAAGTGTGAGACCCCAGATTTTATGAATAAAAATTTAAATTTCTCGAAATATTTTTTAATATTATGGTGTGGATTTAATATAATGTTATAATTGTGGGTGATATTTACAAATTTTGCAAAGTATACAAGTTGTTATAAAATATTCGTTTGGTCAGGGAATATTCTTTTTGTCCAGAATATCCGTACGACGACACAATCATTGGTGAACCCACAACGGAAGTATTGTCATAGTAAGAAAACGACAGAATTATCTTTTTATAAAAATAACGGCGGAAGTGTTACCGTTAAAACTGTTGAACTACTCGGTAATAAAAGTACAGTAATATGCGTGGTTGCATAGTAGCACGCGCTATTAGTTATTGATGCTTACGTAAGAAGTCACTAAGTTATACTCAATTATTGCTACAGTAATTGATGCATCATATCTCTCATAATATTAATTCAGTTATTGTCAAACTATCATCTGCATTATATGTTATATTATTAAATCAATAATTGAGACGACAAAGTTATTCATATTATTAAATTGCAATATTTACAATGTCTAGAAGTTCTGTCAAGGAGAGGTTTGGTCACCTAATTGCGCGCGCCATAGGGAGAAATCCTTATTGAAAGCCTCTCTTTTCACAGGAACGACACGGTTGTTAAATATTATGAGTTATAATATTAATGATGAAAAAGTTTGTGTTGATTAAAGATGAATTTGATAGTTCCATTGTGTTGGGATTATTGGTGTTAGTTGAAATTGACATTTATTCCGATGATAATTCATGTCTGGGGGTTATATTGATAAATCGGGTAATTTATCGGATAAATGAGCAATTAATTGCTACTAATTCAAATGCTCATATAACTATTTGTTCACATGTGTGTACTATTGAGTCACATTCACTTACTTTTAGGGGAGTTGGTGCAAGATTGATAATACTTGCATGACTAAGTTAAAAATAGAGGTATAGATGGAGGTACTATACTATAATTCATATTTTCACATGTTTATAAATATTGATTCACGTGATTGAACTATTGATTCACATTATTTACTATTAGGGGAGGTGGTGCAAGTTTTATAACACTTGCAGGACTAAATTAAAAATGAATGAAAAGTTGGAGGTATTGTACTGTAATTTTTTTAGCCCCAAAACGTGCAATTATCGAAACTATATTTTTCTATAAATAGAAGCTCATTCTTCCTTCATTTCTCACCAATTAACTAAAGCTATAGAGCATTTATTATAGAGAGAAATTATAGAGAGAAGCTATAGAGGGGAAATCTATAGAGAGAAAGAAGAAGAGAAGTTTGCTACCTCACTATTCCAGTATCCAGTCTTCTTTTGAGGTAAGGGGTATTATTCTTTCATATTCATGAAGAGAATTATTTTCTTTTAATACTCGTAAGAGTTGTTATTCCATTCTTTATTATTATGTTGGGATAACCTAGTTATGCGATGTACCACATACATGATGAAATTCTTCTATTATTCCATTCCTTATTATTATGTTGGAATAACCTGTCTATGCAAAGTACTGCATACATGGTGAAATTTTGTTATTATTCCATTCTTATTTATTCTGTTAGAATATCCTATCGGTACGAATTTTGCCTGACCTGGTTCCGTTCTTTATTATTCTGGTGGAATATCCTGGCGGTGCGGATTACGCTTGACCTGGTTCCTTTCTTTATTATTTTGTCGGATTATCCTGTCTATGCGTTTACGCATGACCTGGTTCCATTATTTATTATTCTGTTTGGAATAACCTATATGTGCAGTCTATCACACGTATGGTGAATCCTTCTGTTATTCCATTCTTTATTATTCTGTTGAAATAACTTGTCTATGTGGATTACCACATGCATTATGAATGATCCTTTGTATTTCATTCCTTATTAAATTGTGGAAATGATCTGTCTACGTGGATTACCGCATGGCGGGTGAAAATCCATTTGCAGTTTCATATACTCTATTATACTCTGTTGAGTAAAGCTTTGGCTTCTATACTCCATGCAATTAGTGGAATATCCTTGATAATTGCGCTTCATCCAGTTACTTTTCATGGAATATTCTTCTGAGCATTCTTGAATTTTACTCCACAAAGAAGTACATGTTGACAATTTGGACATTATTGAGTTAGGGATAAATTAACTTATAATCTTTAAAATTTATTCTTGAACTTATTTTATTGAATTATTATGTCATTGTCATGATGAGTTATATTGGTTGTTATGTGAAAACATGGAAGTTTCTTAGAAATCACAAAGGGTTAAAAATTAGATTTTGGTGAAAATGGAACATGAAATTCAATTGGCCATATCTCCTATTATATTTTGAATTTTTGGCTGTGGTCAAGTTCTAGAGTTAGCTCTATGAGTCTTCTAACTTATCCAAGTGGAATCACTTGAAAAGGTGTTGTAGATTTTCGTGTGGACTATTTTTAGCAAAGGAGTCAAAAGTTGCAAAATAGCAAAAAGCTAATGCCCAGAAATTTAAAAGGGTTGTCTCGACCACTTAATTTGTGAGAAAAATTCCGGCCTTTTGGGTCATGAAATTATATGGTATAAAGAACCTCCTGTCCAAAAATGATCTCATTCCGACTTAAAATGAGCAAGTTATGACCATTTCAATATTTAGGTTTTTCCGACGAAAAATGCTATAATCGGAGTTCTATAACTCTGATGATCATGAAATTTAAACTAGAAGCTCACGTTAACATGTGTAAGATCCTGCCAAGATTTGGGAATTTTTGGAGTTAAACTTGTGATTGTTAATTTCTCAAGGAATTAATTAGAAATTAATTTTTGAAAAATAGTAAATAAATTTTAAAAATTCCGAGAAAAATATATGTTCAATATGGGACTATATTCTGCAATATCCCAGAAAAGAAATAATTTTTGGACTGATTTGGTGTTTTCATAAAAATGCACTAGTTATGAGTAAATGAATTAAATATGTTATGTGAAGTAACAAAATTGGAAAATAGGATTTTATGGCTTGGGAATCCTATATAAGGTATATACAAATTTTTGATAAGGGATTTGATCATTGGTGATAAAATCTTATGAGTATGACATTTTGAATGATTAAATGCATTATGTGGTAAAGTGTAAACAATTGAAATAAATTATTTATAAGTTTAAGCAGTGATTAAAATATTATTATAATATTAGATTATGAGTTTATTAAGTGGTTGGTAATATTTGAATAAATTTAAAGTCTTTAATATTTATCCTTGTTTTCATTTGATTAATGCTTATATCATTGTCATCATCCTCATGCTTATATGGTGATGAAAGTTATCTTTGTCTTACATGCAAAGATGGACTGTTGATTATTGAATTGTATATCTTTGGCTTACGTGCAATGATGGACTGTTAATTATTGGTTTTATAGTTGTATATGTTTGGTTTACGTGCAAAGATTGACTTGGTATGATTATGACCAGGAATCATTCGGTATAATCTTGACCTGTAATGTTATAAACGATGTGGTAAAAGTCCTCAGTGGCCTGTAGTGCATTGATGGACAGTGTTTGGTATGATTATGACCAGGGATTATTCGGTATATTCATGACCATTGATGATTTAATAAATATCCTTGGCCCGTAGTACCTGGATGATTAGATGATGTGGTTTATTTATTAAGTTGAGTTTCAGCGATAAAAATTGATGTAAACATTTTAAATCATAAAAGATAGTAGGTATCATGCTCTACTTGACTCTTCTAATGGATTGCATATTCCGTTGTAGTTAAACTTGATGTCTATTGTATTTTATTAGTTTAACATTGTTGAAGACTAATGATAATTTATTCTGCATTATCTTAATCATAATATTTCTTACTAGGCTAGTTGAGCTCACCCTTTTGCTTTCATTGTTCTCTTTAGGAATGAGAACGTAGTCGAGACTAGTCGGGGAACAGAGTTATGGTCCGAGATGGTGTATTAGTAGTCCGAGATTTTCTATAAAAATAGTGTGATAATAAATATAATGAGGACTCCATTGAGTGTGGATAAAGTCTAGATGACAATATTTGTATTAAAACTTACAACATATGTTTCGTCGTATTTTACACGACAGTTGTATAATTAAGTTTTTATTTGTATTTTGTACCATATATTTGGCGACTCAAGATGGGTGATGTATACCTGTTTTTGGGGTGTCACAGTTGGTATCAAAGCTTAGGGATATGATCCCTGGTTGAGATGTGAGACAAGAACTAGGAGGGGAGAGACGGGGAATTCCTTCGCTAGTATTATTTACCAAAGTTTATTTGGTATTTAATAGGTCGGTCAGAGTATAGAGATAATATGTGATATGTCAATTAACCCTTATTTTGTTATAGTGTTTGAAAGTGGCATCTGAAAATGTTGAGATAAGCAATGGAGCAAAATAATATAACCGTATCGCAGTACGAGGCTAAGTTTGTGGAGTTATCCCATTTTGCATCCCATTTGGTCGATAACGAGGAGCGAATGACGCGAATGTTTCTAAGAGATTTGAAACCCGATATACGTTAATACCTCATTTCTCATAAACTTTGTTTATATTCAGATGTTGTGAATAAGGCTCAGTTATTGGAGTGCGATAATGAGTTAGCACAACCAAAAGGTAACGACCAACAACACGATAATAATCATACCGGTGACAACGGCCATCGGAACAATGATAACCATCGTGGAGGAAATTACCATGTCAGAGATGGTAACCACTTCAGTGGTGATCATGGCCAAGATAATAGAAGTGGAAATTTCAAGAGGAGGAGATTCAATAATGATGAAAAGACGTTAGCACTAGCACCTGTTCTTAAGGAAAGAGAATGACCGCTGGTCATATGTTATAAATGCGGAGGGGAGGGACACATCAGTCCAAATTGTATGCAGCAGTCCAAAGCGTGTTTTAATTGCGGAAGAGAAGGTCATTTAGCCAGATTTTGTCATGCACCAAAGTCAAGTCCAGCTGAGACGGTGGAACCAAAGGCTGATACGGACAAAACAAAGTCAGTGGTTTCAGGAAGAGCGTTTTTTATGACTTCTCAAAAAGCGAGTAACCTAAACGAAGTTAGCACGGGTTAGTTGATTATAAATTATTGCGAAGTCTATACCTTATTAGATACCGGTTCTACCCATTCTTTTATCTCTCTTGCTTGCATTCAACGTTTAAATTTGATTCCGGAGAAATTAGACTTTCACTTATCTGTTGAAACTCCATTAGGAGAAACCTTCGTTACCTCTACTGTTTATAAATCTTGTTTGATTCATTTCGACACTTTCACGTTACCTGTCGATCTTATCTCTTTGAAAATACTTGCCCCTGATGTGATTTTAGGAATCGATTGGTTAACTACTCATCATGCTTTTCGTAAGGTTGTTAGCTTTCATATTCTTAATCAACTTGTTTTGCGAATTCAATCAACCAAACCACTAAAGTCAATCATTGTCATATCAAGCTATAAGTAAAGATCTCTGATCCTTTCATTGTTGACTTCCTTGTGTGGAATGCACCGAAGCCAGACTTTCCGTAGGGGACGTCGTGAATAACGGTGGCAAGTTGATAGGTATCAATGTGACGTACTATCCAAGTCTTGGATGAGAGTCAAAGTTTTGAATGATATTTCTATTTTTAATAAATTTCCTGACATATTCTTGAAGACTTCTTATCCTAACCCTAGTGCGTGAAATTGAATTTTGTATTAACCCCAGTACAATACCCATTTCTAAAACCCTCAAGTATTTCTTCAACTAAAATGAAAGTAACGTGCGCCAAAGATGTTGGCTCGAGCTGTTGAAGATTACGATCATACCATTCAATATCATTGTGGAAGAGAGAACGTGGTAGCTAACGCGTTGAGTAGAAGTTCGTATGCATTTATGAGTGCGATGTTGTTAACACAAAAACCCATTTCGTATAACTTACAAATGATGAAGATAGAGTTAATGACTCTAAGGACCGATGTGGTGATATCAAATATACGAGTAAAATTGACTTTAATCGATAAAGTTAAAGCTATGCAAGCTATATACTTAGAGCTGATGAATGCGAAGAAGAAGGTTCAAGAGGGCGTTATTCTAGAAGTAAGAATCGATGAAGAGAGGAAATCTCAACCCTCGATTTTATTGGCCCATTTGAAATACTTGATCGAGTAGGAACTGTAGCCTATAGACTCGTTTTACCGCCAAATATGTTACGTGTTCATAACGTTTATCATGTACCGATGTTATGTAAATATGTGGACAACCCGAACCACATTATTGATTTAGAACCGAACGAGATAGTGGAAGATTTAACGTATGAGGAAATACGTGTTAAAATTTTGAATAAGAAGGATCGTATTTAACACTCAAAGGTTATACCTCAAAAGTTAAAATCTGAAATGAAGTTAAGGTATCCTCATCTATTCGTCATACCTGGTATGTAAGACCCCGAAATTTTTAAATAAAAAGGAATTTCCTTTATTTATTATTTTGAAATAGTAAGGGTTGATTTGATTAATGTGGATAGTTAAGGGTTAAATACGCAAATATTTCAAAATAAGCAAGTGGTTATAAAATATTCATTATTGTTTGGGAATATTCGTTTGGTCGTGGAATATTCAATCTTTTCGGGAATATTAAATGCGACCACGCGCCATGTGTGTGGGCCCCATAACTGAAGCGATTGGATAAAGAAAACGACAAATATAAGTTGTTTTTAAATAACTACGTAGTTGTTGCCATTATCTCGTTGGAATACCCTATGTTGGTTAAAACACACTAATACGCGTTGTTGAAATAAGACACTGCAGATTGCACCAATTATTGATTCTTACGTAAGAAGGCACTACTCAATAATTGTTACATAATTCTTTATTCGAAGATTTTATTTTATTGATTCAATAATTGCTGCGTTGATATTTTATATTCTTTGTTGTTTCAATAATTGTCATTACAAAGATTTTTCATTATCGAAGCAATAATTCATATTATCCGAATAATATTATTAGATAACATTATTGGCAATGTCTAGAAAGTTCGTCTAAGGAGAGGTTTGGTCACCTAATTGCGCCACCATGAAGAAGAAATTCTTATTGAAAGCCCCTCTTTCTGAGGAAGCCTCGTTGTCAATATTGTGATTACAGAATATTATTTATGAATAATTAATTATTGATTCATATGATGAGAAAAATATTGATTTTATGTGGATATAGATGGAGAAAATTTTTATAGTGATAATTGTTGAAAATTGAAATTTTATCTTTTTCTCGATAAAATAATTCATTTAAATATATTATTTTAATAATATATTAATTCGGTGATATTTTTACAATGAATGTGGGATATATGAGTATATGAGGAGGAAGAGTATTTTTGTTGCAATAAATGTTTAAAACATGTTAAACATGTCGGTGGACCCCATTTATTGACTGAAATTTGATTATAGCCTGTAAAATCGCCCGTTTGTGGATTTCGGTCGATTTCTGTTTGGAATTTGGAAAAACTTTCTTCTGTAAAGTTGTAGAGAATTGAATTTCCTATAAAAACTCGCGAGATTCGAATTTTCTGATGAAAGGGCTATTTATTATGAATTATTGAAGCTCTGAAGTTCTGAAATAATTAATTTTTGGAAGTTTTAATTGTTTTATTTAAGAAAAACGTTTTTGCAATCCCACATGTGATACAAATGTGCTGAATTCAGTTGGTCTAAGGTGGGCTTGAATTTGTTTAATTATATTATTATTTTATTAAATTTTCTGCTTTGGTGTTCTAAGCATTTTCCTATAAATAGGGTGCTTAGGTTAGAATTGAAAATCACACCGTAAATCAAGTTTTCTCTCTCTATTATCGGCGTATTCTTGTGAGTATTTTGAGTATAATTTGAGTATTGCTAGATGGTGCAAGTTCCCTTCAAAGACTATACCCTTATTCTAGCTAGAATCTTGATCTTTCGAGGTAAGGGATATTATTTTTTCAGAATGATATTATTTCTTCAATATCATTATCTTTGAAATGTTGATCCTGAAGTTTTTATCAAATTTGGAACTTTTTCATGTCGGGTTACTATTCATGGGTTACTATTCATGAGTTACTATTCACGAGTTACTATTAAGCGAGTTACTATTCACGAGTTACTATTCACGAGTACTATTATTAAGCGTGCGTGAAGATGTTTTTGTGGAATTTCTATCTTTTGGTGTCTGAGAGTTACTATTCACGATATCGGACTATTCACGTATAATGACACTATTCACGATACTCTGGTACTATTCAATCAAAAATAAAATTTCTTCTTTTCGTCAAAACATATATTCTCGGATACTAACTTTCGATTGTATCCATGTTTTGATCATTCTTGAATTTTACACCACTAATGATTATTTTTGAGGTATTTTTGGACGTGGATAAAACCAAGTACTAATCCTTAATCCTTAATCCTTGTCATTTTGTTTCACCGGATTCGCTTTCTTTAAAAAATATTTTCATCATCCTCGGTCTTAAATGATGATATTATGGAATATCTTTGGCTTTGTAGTGCAAAGATGAATGATTTCTTAAGAATATCTTTGGCCCGTAGGTGCAAAGATGAATGATTTCAAAGAATATCTTTGGCCCGTAGTGCAAAGATGAACAGTGTTTAAATGAACATGACCAATCGATGAATATCTTTGGCCTCAGAGTGCAAAGATGAATATTTGATTCCGGATGTATATTGATTGATGTTACAGGATAAAAGATAGACGATGAACTTTTAAATTCATACATAGAAGATAGTAGTTTGCATTCTCTACTTAACTCTTCTAATGAATTATTATTTCATTGCGAATATTGATTTAAAATTTGTTGTCTATCAGATTCTATTATATTTTTCCTGTTGAAGACTAACGATAATTTGTTGTATATTATCTTAGTCATAATATTCTTTATGAGCTAGTTGAGCTCACCCTTTTCCTTTTTGTTCCATTTTTCTCGGGGAGGCGAGAATATAGCGAGTATGCGAGTCTGGGGTATGGAATGAAGGTTTTAGAAAGGATTGTTTAGTAGTCCTCACCATTTTGTAAAATAATGTATCAATAAATGTGATGAGGATTTATTTGAGTATAGATATTGTCTGAAGATAATATTTGTATTCAAACTCACAGCTTTCTTGTTGTAATAATAAAGTTGTAGTTGTTTTTTACCATGTATTGACAACTCGTAATAGGTGATGTATACCTATTTTGGGGCGCCACAATTGGTATCGAGCCATAAGTAAAGAGCCCCGAGCCTCTCACCGGTGACTTCTGTTTATGGAGGATGCACCGCTTTACTCTCCGTGAGGGGACGCCTGCTTTCTTGGTGGCAAACCGATAGAATACCATTGTGAGGTGTGTGGTTGAAGCACCATGAGGGTCACAGCTTGGTATCGAGCTTAGGGATATGATCTCCATGGCGGAGATTGGGGAATAGAACTAGGAGGGAGAGACGAGTGAATCCTTCGCTAGTGTGTCCTCCTACCTAAGCTTATTTGTTAGTTGGTCAAGATATAGGGATATTATGTGATATATTGATTTCCTTAATTAACCCTTGTTTTATGATGATATTTGAGAATGTCGATCGAGAATATTAACAATGGAAATGAGACCGTGGAGATGCTCAGACTCACCAACGAGGAGAACGTGCAACAGTCGGGCAATGTTCCTCCCGTGAACAACACCATTGAAAGCGATGATGAACGAGGGGATGTTTAGAAGTTTTTTGCAGCTCATGCAAAATCGCACGAGAGAGACTCGTGTTCAAAATACAGGAGGAAATGATAGAAATTCACGGGTTGTCACAAACCCAAGCGCTTCAAAGAGTTGGGACCACCAGAATTTAAGGAAAGCCAGATCCGATCATGGCGGAAACATGGGTCAAACAAATTACCAAGATATTCGATGTCTTGGGATGCACGGAGGAAAGAAGGTTCCATTCGCCACCTTTATGTTCCGTGGCGAAGCGGCACTCATCGGGTGGGAGTCTCAGGAAGCGTACCCATCCACCAAGCACTCAAATGTCTTGGGAGACGTTTGAAGCTATTTAATGACAAATACTTTCCCGAAAGTGTTCGCTATATGAAGGAAGTGGAGTTCATCGATTGAACAAAACAACACGACGGTGTCTCAAAGACGAGGCAAAGTTTGCGAGTTATCCGTGTTCAGACCTCATTTGGTGGAGAATGAGGAACGATATGACGCGATGTTTCTTAGAGGTTTGAAACCCAAGATACGCCAAGATCTCATTTCTCATAAATTTTCTTTTATTCAGATGTTGTAAATGTGGCTCAATTATTAGAGCGAGATAACAAGTACTCGGTCCAATTGAGGGACCACAACCAGATCGTACTGAGAGATAGCGACAATGTAATAATGATAACCAAATGAGAAAGAAACAGACGGACAAAAATGGTTACCACTCGGTGGTAATCATGGCCATGAAAATAGAAGAAGCGAGTCGAGAGGAGATTTTAAAAGAGGAGATTTAACAACGACCATGTGAAGATGACAAAGGTTTAAGAAGAATCGGTTCTAAGGAGGAGAACGACCACCGGTCATATGCTACAAATGCGAAAAGAGGGACATATCACCCAAACCGCCCACAACAGTTCAAGGTATGCTATAGTTGTGGAAAGGAAGGACATATCGCTTTCGAGATTGTACGATGAGAAACCTAGTTCAATGGGGACGGTGACTCAAAAGATCGTCCCCTGTAAAAGTCAAAGTCAACGATTCCGGGAAGAGCGTTTGTTGTGATCGGTCATAATGCGAGGAACCCAAACGAGGTGATCACGGGTAAGCTATTTATAAATTCTTGCGAAGTTTATACCTTACTTGATACCGGTGCTACCCATTCATTTATCTCTCCGCATGTGCTCAATGTTTAAACTTGACTCGGGAAAAATTAGACTTTGACCTATCTGTGGAAACTCGTTAGAGAAACTTTCATCACATCCAATCGCTTATAAATCTTGTTTGATTCAAGTTGGCACCATTACCTTACATTGCTGACCTTATCTCTTTAAAGATACTTGCTTTTGATGTGATTTTAGGGATTGATTGGTTAACTACTCATCATGCCAAAATTGATTGTTTTCGTAAGGTTGTTAGTTTTCATATTCCTAACCAACTGTTGTTGCATTAATTCAAGCAACTAAACCATTAAAATCAATCACTATCATATCTAATCATAAAGCTATTCGCTTATTGAAAAACGGATGTCAAGCTTTCTTAGCCCATGTTATGGATTTGAATAAAGACACGTCAAATTTGAATAATATTCCCGTTGTTATTGACTTTCCCGATGTATTTCAAGAACTTCCCGGTCTACCCCGTAACGTGAAGTTGAATTCTTTATTGATCTTGAACCCGCACAAAGCCCATTTCTAAAACCCCATATCGAATGGCTCCTATTGAACTTCAGAGTTAAAGGTCCAACTACAGAATTTGTTGGACATCGGTTTCATTCGTCCCAGTACATCTCCTCGGGGTGCTCTGCTTTATTTGTAAAGAAGAAAGACGGAGTATGCGACTTTGTATTGACTATCGGGAATTGAACCATGTCACCATCAAGAATAGGTATCCTCTACCTCGTATTGATGACTTGTTTGACCAGTTGCAAGGGGCACAATTCTTTTCAAAATCGATCTTCGCTCGATATCATCAATCAAGATTAGAACTGAGGATATTCCAAAGACTGCCTTCAGAACTTGGTATGGGCATTATGAATTCTTAGTCATGTCTTTCGGACTAACTAATGCTCCTGCGGCTTTCATGGATATGATGAACCGAGTATTCAAGGAATATTTGGATCAATTCGTTGTTGTCTTTATTGATGACATCCTCATATATTCCAAAAGCCGTGAAGATCATGAGCACCATTTGAAGCTGGTACTCCAAAGGCTTCGTGAAAACCAACTATATGCCAAATTGAAGAAATGCGAGTTTCGCTTGAGGAAGTAGCATTCCTTGGGCACGCGTGGTGTCGAAACATGGAGTATCTGTTGATCCGGCCAAGATTGAAGCAATACAAAGTTGGAGCAACCGAAGTCGGTGGTCAAGTACGTAGCTTTTTGGGCTTAGTGGTTATTATCGGAGATTCGTGGAAGGGTTTTCTCGAATCGCTACTCCATTAACTCAACTAACTTCCTAAGGATACAAAATTCGCTTGGAGCGAAGAATGCGAGAAAAGTTTCCAAGAGCTTAAGAGGAGACTTATTTCTAAGACTGCTTCTAACAATACCATCCGTTCGGATGGATTTGTTATCTCTGTGATGATGCTTCGTGCAAAGGGTTAGGATGTGTTCTCATGCAACGTGGGAAGGTCATAGCCTATGCCTCGCGACAACTTAAAGAGTATGAGAGGAATTATCCTACTCATGATCTAGAGTTAGCGTGATGCTTTCGGCTAAAAGATATGGAGGCACTATCTATATGGGGAGAAAGTGGAGATATATTCGCACCATAAAAGCCTTAAATATTTCTTCACTCAAAAAGAACTCAACATCTTTGCGGACGTTGGCTCGAGCTATTGAAAGACTACGACCACACTATTCAATACCATCCTAGTAAAGTTTAACGGTAGGTAGACGCATTGATAGAAAGATCATATGCGGAACGAAAAGCGATGATGTCAAGAATACGCGTAGAGCCAACTTTAATAGAAAAAGTTAAGGTTGCTCAAGCCACCGAATCCGAGAGTCGATGCGCGTATGAAGAAGAAAGTACAAGAAGGAGCTATTCCTAAGCGAGAATTGATGAAGAAGGAATACTTGAGTCCACTCTAGACTTTGTGTTCCTAACGACTCGATTTGAAGTACAAGATTATGATGGAGGCACACAATACGCCATTTGCAATCCATCCATCGAAGTACTAAAATGTATCGTGATCTTCAACATACATTTTGGTGGAACAATATGAAGAGAGAGATTGCAAAGTTTATCTCGATGTGTTTAACTTGCCAACGTGTAAAGGCGGAGCATCTTGTACCTAAGGGTCCGCTGCAACCACTTGAGATTCCTGAATGGAAGTGGAAACACATTACTATGGATTTCAAGCACGGGTCTTCCCTACGGTTTCTCAAGGCATCAATGCTATTTGGGTTATTGTTGATAGATTAACCAAGTCTCGCTTCATTTCTTGCCGATACGGAGACTTATTCCTTGAACGCCTTGCTAGTATACGTGAATGAGATTGTGAGGTTGCATGGCATGCCCAGTATCCATAGTTTCGGATCGTGACCCAAGATTCACTTCAAGATTTTGGGTTAGCTTGCAAAAAGCTATGGGCACGGATTTGCGATTTAGTTCGCATACCATCCCCAAATGGACGAGACAATCGAGAGGACTATTCAAACTCTTGAAGATTTATTAAGACTCGTGTCCTAGACTTCAAGGGCGGTTGGGATAAGTATTTACCATTGGTGGAATTCTCCTACAACAACAAGCTTATCAGGCAAGTATAGGTGTGGCTCCATTTGAAGCATTATATGGACGAAAGTGTCGCTCTCCAATATGTTGGGATGAGGTGGATGAAGCAACATTGTTGGGACCCGAGTTAGTACGTATGACTACCGAAAAGATCCAAATGATTCGACAACGTATACAAACGGCACAAGATCGACAAAAGAGTTATGCGGATCTTCATCGAAAGGACGTGGAATTTAATGTGGGGATCATGTATTGTCATGCGAGTTGCTCCATGGAAGGGAGTTACAAGATTTGGGAAGAGAGGAAAGCTCAATCCACGATTTATTGGTCCATTTCAAATTCTTGACCGAGTAGGAAATGTAGCCTATAGACTTGCGTTACCTCCGAAAGTATGTCTCGTGTTCATAATGTGTTTCACATATCCGTATTTCAGAAATATGTGAAAGACCCAACCACGTTATTGAGTTAGAACCATTTGAGATAGCCAAGACTTAACGTATGAGGAGGTACCGCCAAGATCTTGGATAGGAAGGAGCATGTCCCTCGCCAAAAAGGTCATACCACAAGTTAAAGTTTTGTGGAGGAATCATGCTATAGAGGAAATGACCGGGAATTGGAAACGGAAATGAAAGCGAGGTATCCTCACCTTTTCAAACAACAGTATCGTCACGTTAATTTCGAGGACGACGAAAATTTCATAAGGAGGGGAGGTTGTAAGACCCCAAATTTTAAATAAAAGGAATTTCCTTTATTTATTATTTTGAAATAGTAAGGGTTGATTTGATTAATGTGGATAGTTAAGGGTTAAATACGCAAATATTTCAAAATAAGCAAGTGGTTATAAAATATTCATTATTGTCGGGGAATATTCGTTTGGTCATGGAATATTCGTGATCGTCGGGAATATTCGCGACTTAGCGCAAAACCATGTGTGGGCCCCATAAAAAAAGCGATTGGATAAAGAAAACGACAAATATAAGTTGTTTTTAAATAACGGCGTAGTTATTGCTATTATCATTGTTGGAATACCCGTGGTTAAAACACACTAATACGCATGTTGTTGAAAGCAAGGTTACTGCAGTATTGCACCAATTATTGATTCTTACGTAAAAGGCACTACTCAATAATTGTTACGAAGAATTACTATTCAAAGATTTTATTTTATTGATTCAATAATTGTCATGCGTTGATATTTTATATTGCTGTTGTTTCAATAATTGTCATTACACAGTATTTTTCATTATCGAAGCAATAATTCATATTATCTGAATAATATTATTAGATAACATTATTGGCAATGTCTAGAAAGTTCTGTCTAAGGAGAGGTTTGGTCACCTAATTGCGCCAAGAAGAAGAAATTCTTATTGAAAGCCCCCTCTTCCTGAACCTGCCTCGTCATCAATATTGTGATTACAGAATATTATTTATGAATAATTAATTATTGATTCATATGATGAGAAAAATATTGATTTTATGTGGATATAGATGGAGAAAATTTTTATAGTGATAATTGTTGAAAATTGAAATTTTATCTTTTTCTGATAAAATAATTCATTTAAATATATTATTTTAATAATATATTAACTATGATATTTTTACAATGAATGTGGGATATATGAGTATACGAGAAGGAAGAGTATTTTTGTTGCAATAAATGTTTAAAATATGTTAAACATGTCGGTGGACCCCATTTATTGATCGAAATTTGATTATAAGATGTAAAATCGCCTGCTTTATGGATTTCGGTCGATTTCTGCTTGGAATTTGGAAAAACTTTCTTCTGTAAAGTTGTAGAGAATTGAATTTCCTATAAAAACTCATGAGATTCGAATTTTCTGATGAAAGGGCTATTTATTATGAATTATTGAAGCTCAAGTTCAAAATAATTAATTTTTGGAAGTTTTAATTGTTTTATTTAAGAAAAACCATTTTTGCAATCCCACATGTGATACAAATGTGCTGAATTCAGTTGGTCTAAGGTGGGCTTGAATTTTTTTAATTATATTATTATTTTATTAAATTTTCTGCTTTGGTGTTCTAAGCATTTTCCTATAAATAGGGTGCTTAGGTTAGAATTGAAAATCACACCAGAAACTGAAGTTTTCTCTCTATATTATCGAGTTTATTCTTGTGAGTATTTTGAGTATACTTTGAGTATTGCTAGATTTGCAAAGTTCCTTCAAAGACTATACCCGGTATTCTAGCTAGAAGTAATTGATCTTTCGAGGTAAGGGGATATTATTTTTTCAAATGATATTATTTCTTCAATATCATTATAATCAAATGTTGATCTGAAGTTTTTATCAAATTTGGAACTTTTGCATGCTCTGGGTTACTATTCATGGGTTACTATTCATGAGTTACTATTCACGAAGTTACTATTCATGAGTTACTATTCACGAGTTACTATTCACGAGTACTATTCATGAAGCGTGAAGATGTTTTTGTGGAATTTCTATCTTTTGGTGTCTGAGTTACTATTCACGATATCGGCACTATTCACGATACTGCACTATTCACGATATCTGCGGCACTATTCAATAGAAAAATAAAATTTCTTCTTTTCGTCTAAAACATATTTCGGATACTAACTCGATTGTATCCATGTTTTGATCATTCTTGAATTTTACACCACTATGATTATTTTTGAGGTATTTTGGACGTGGATAAAACCAAGTACGAATCCTTAATCTTTAATCCTTGTCGCTTTTGTTTCAATCGATTCGCTTCTTTAAAAAATATTTTCATCATCCTCGCCTTAAATGATGATATTATGGAATATCTTTGGCCTGTGAGTGCAAAGATGAATGATTTCTTAAGAATATCTTTGGCCAGAGTGCAAAGATGAATGATTTCTCAAGAATATCTTTGGCCCGTAGTGCAAAAAGATGAACAGTGTTTAAATGAACACGACCAATCGATGAATATCTTTGGCCTGAGAGTGCAAAGATGAATATTTGATTCCGATGTATATTGATTGATGTTATAGGGATAAAAGATGACGATGAACTTTTAAATTCATACATAGAAGATAGTAGTTTGCATTCTCTACTTAACTCTTCTAATGAATTATTATTTCATTGCGAATATTGATTTAAAATTTGTTGTCTATCAGATTCTATTATATTTTTCTGTTGAAGACTAACGATAATTTGTTGTATATTATCTTAGTCATAATATTCTTCTTTATCGAGCTAGTTGAGCTCACCCTTTTCCTTTTTTGTTCCATTTTTCTCGTGAGGCGAGAATATAGCGAGTACGCAGCCTGGGGTATGGAATGAAGGTTTTAGAAAGGATTGTTTAGTAGTCCTCACCATTTTGTGTAAAATAATGTATCAATAAATGTGATGAGGATTTATTTGAGTATAGATATTGTCTAGAAGATAATATTTGTATTCAAACTCACGCTTTCTTGTTGTAATAATAAAGTTGTAGTTGTTTCTGTACCATGTATTGACAACTCAGAATAGGTGATGTATACCTATTTTGGGGGCGTCACATGGTACGTACGTAAATTCTGAGGGCGAAATTTCATAAGGAGGGGAGATTTTGAGACCCCAGATTTTATGAATAAAGATTTAAATTTCTCGAAATATTTTTTAATATTATGGTGTGGATTTCATATAATGCTATAGTTGAGGGTGATATTTATAAATTTTGCAAAGTATGCAAGTTGTTATAAAATATTTGTTTGGTCGGGGAATATTTTTTTTATCAGGAATATCCGTACGACGGCACAATTATTGGTGAACCCACAACGGAAGTATTGTCGTAGTAAGAAAACGACAGAATTATCTTTTTATAAAAATAACTGCAGAAGTGTTACCGTTAAAAATGTTGAACTACCTGGTAGTAAAAGTACAATAATACGCGTGGTTGCATAGTAGCACACGGTATTGGTTATTGATGCCTGCATAAGAAGTCACTCAGTTATACTCAATTATTGCTACAGTAATTGATGCAACATATCACTCATATTATTGATTCAGTTATTATCACACTATCATCTGCATTATATGTTATATTATTAAATCAATAATTGAGACGACAAAGTTATTCATATTATTAAATTACAATATTTACAAAGTCTAGAAGTTCTATCAAGGAGATGTTTGGTCACCTAATTACGCGCCAATAGGGAGAAATCCTTATTGGGAAGCCCCCTGTTCCCTAGGAACGACCTGGTTGTTAAATATTGTGAGTTATAATATTAATGATGAATAAGTTCATGTTGATTAAAGATGAATTTGATAGTTCCATTGTGTTCGGATTATTGGTGTTAGTTGAAATCGACATCTATTCCGATTATAATTGATGTATGGGGGTTATATTGATAAATCGAGTAATTTCTCGGATAAATGAGCAATTAATTGTTACTAATTCACATGCTCATATAACTATCTGTTCACATGTGTACTATTGAGTTACATTCACTTACTATTAGGGGAGTTGGTGCAAGATTGATAATACTTGCATGACTAAATTAAAAATAGAGGTATAAATGGAGGTACTGTACTGTAATTCGTATTTTAACATGATTATAACTATTGATTCACATGATTGAAATATTGATTCACATTATTTACTATTAGGGGAGGTGGTGCATGTTTGATAATACTTGCAGGACTAAATTAAAAATGAAAGAAAAGTTGGAGGTATTGTACTGTAATTTTTTGAGCCCCAAAACATGCAATTATCGAAACTATATTTTTCTATAAATAGTACACACATGTGAACAAATAGTTATAATCATGTGAATTAATAATAGAAATTAATTGCTCATTTATCCGATTAATTACCCGACTGGTCAGGAAAACTTCCAGACATCAATTAATATCTAATAAATGTCGATTTCCACTAACACTAATAATTCCAACACAATGGAACTATCAATTTCATCTTTAATCAACACGAACTTATTCATCATTAATATTATAACTCACAATATTTAACAACCGTGTCGCTCCTGTGAAAGAGGGGCTTTCCGATAAGGATTTCTTCTTATTGGCATGCAATTAGATGACCAAACATCTCCTCGATGTAACTTCTAGACATTGTAAATATTGCAATTTAATAATATAAATAACTTTGTCATCTCAATTATTGATTTAATAATATAACATATTATGCGAGATGATACTATGACAATAATCGAATCAATAATATGAGAGATATGATGCAAAGAATTATCGTAGCAATAATTGAGTATAACCGAGTGACTTCTCATGTAAGCACCAATAACCAAAACTGTGGTGCTACTATGTAACTATGCGCCAGACATCGCATTTTTTTACTACCGGGTAGTTCAACAGCTTTAATTCAGAATACTTCCGCCGTTATTTTTTTAATAAAAGATAACTATGTCGCTTTCTAACTACGACAATACTTCCGTTAGGGGTCCACCAATGATTGTGTCGTCGTACGAATATTCCCTATTAAAACGAATATTCCCCGACCAATCGAATATTATATAACCACTTGCTTACTTTGCAAAATTTTTAAATATTACCCACAACTATAAAATTATATCAAATCCACACCATAATATTCAAAAATATCTTTCGAGAAAATTATTCTTTATTCATAAAAATTGAGGTATCACATATTGTGCTAGGAGCGGCACCAGTTTCAAGGGCACCGTATCATATGGCACCAGTAGAGATGAAGGAGTTGATGGTTCAGTTACAAGAACTGTTGGATAAAAAATACATTCAACCGAGTGTTTTGTCGTGGCGAGCACCGGTACTGTTTGTGAAGAAGAAGGACGGATCGTTGAGACTTTGTATCGACTACCGAGAGTTGAACAAGTTAACGATAAAGAATAAATACCCATTTCCCAGGATCGATGATCTCTTTGATCAGTTAAAAGGGGCAAAGTATTTTTCTAAGATAGATTTACGAACATGGTATCATCAACTAAAGGTTAGAAAGGAAGATGTACCTAAGTTAGCATTCAGAACTCGTTACAGCCATTACGAGTTTTTGGTGATGTAATTTGGGTTGACAAATGCACCAACTGCATTTATGGATATGATGAACAGAGTGTTTAAATAATATTTGGATAAGTTCGTCGTAATGTTATCAATGATACTCTAGTCTATTCTAAGACGCCAGAAGATCACGCTGAACACCTAAGATTAGTGTTGGAGACACTAAGGAAGGAGAAGTTATACGCGAAATTCACTAAGTGTGAATTTTGGCTAGAGAGGGTACAGTTTTTAGGACATGTTATAGACCGGGATGGAATTTTAGTACACCCAGCAAAGGTGGAAGCAGTGATTAATTGGGAACAACCGAAAACGCCGACTGAGGTACGGAGTTTCCTAGGGTTAGTGGGATACTATCGAAGATTCATCCAAGATTTTTTTAAGATGGTTACTCTCTTGACTAATTTGACAAGGAAGATAGTGAAATACGTGTGGACTGAGAAATGTGAAGACAATTTTCAAGAGTTGAAGAAAAGGTTGAGTGAAGCACCTGTATTATCTTTACTCGATGATACAGGGAATTTTGTAGTTTATAGCGATGCTTCACATAGAGGACTTGGTTGCGTGCTCATGTAGCATGTCAAGGTCATTGCATATGTGTCACGGCAGTTGAAGGATTATGGGAAAGTTTATCCTACTCATGATCGGGAACTGGCCGCGGTAGTGTTTGTTTTAAAGATATGGAGGCATTACCTATATGGAGAGAAGTGTGAGATATACACGGACCATAAGAGTCTAAAATATATCTTCACACAAAAAGATTTAAATATGAAACAAAGAAGATGGCTGGAGTGGATAAAGGATTACGATTGCGATATCCTCAGATCACCCCGAAAAAGCTTAATGTAGTGGCCCGACGCTTTAAGTAGAAAGGGTTTGGGAAAAGTTGTCTTTGTTAACGACTCAAACCGAAAGTTACTATGAGATGGCTAGGATGGAGTTAGAGGTGAAGTTACCGAGTGAGTCTGGACAAAGATTGTTTACAACGGGGATTCAATCTATCATTGTAGAGAGAGTCAAGGAAGTAGTGCTCAGAAATGACGATTGTGATTAGATGAAGAAGCGGCTAGCAAATGAAAAAGATTTAAAGTATAGTCTTGATAATGGGGGATTATTAAGATTTGAAGGGAGAATTTGGGTTACGAATGAGATGGAATTAAAGGAGGAAGTGTTACAAGAGGCTCATAGTTCAAGGTACTCGATTCATCCTAGTAGTACTAAGATGTATCAAGACCTTCGATACAGTTTTTGGTGGCCGAACATGAAGAGAGAGATAGCAGAATATGTGAGTAGGTGCTTAACTTGTCAAAAAGTTAAGGCCAAACATCAACGACCAAGTGGCTTGTTACAGTCATTGGAGATTCCGGAATGGAAGTGGGAGCTATCACATGGATTTTGTGGTGGATCGGTTGACGAAGTCGGTTCACTTTTTGCCAATAAGAGTCAAATATAACTTAGATCAGTTAGCTAAACTTTATGTTAAGGAAATTATTTCCAGTCATGGAGTACCAGTTTCAATAGTTTCAGATCGTGATCCACGATTCACATCAAACTTTTGGAGAAGTCTGCAAGAACAGATGGGAACGCAGTTGAAGTTAACTACAGCGTATCATCCACAAACTGATGGGCAGAGCGAAAGGACAATTCAGATATGCTAAGATCTTATGTTATGGATTTTAAAGGTAGTTGGGATGATCACCTAGCGTTAGTAGGGTTTGGGTATAACAACAGTTATCATGCAAGCATAGATATGCCGCCTTACGAAGCTTTATACAGAAGGAAGTGCAGATCACCATTGTGTTGGGATGAAGTAGGAGAACATCGAATGCTAGGACCTGGATTGGTTTAGCAAATAGCGGATATAGTGAAGCTGATACGAATGCGATTGGTAGCAGCTCAAGATAGACAGAAGAAGTTTGAAGATTCGCATTGAGTGAATAGAGAGTTTGAAGTAGGCTCGTATGTATTTCTAAAGGTATCTCCTTGGAAAGGAAAGATACACTTTGGAAAGAAGGGAAAGTTAAGTCCAAGGTTTATAGGACCTTTTGAGATATTAGAAAAGGTTGGAGAGGTAACTTACATGATAGCGTTACTTCCAGACTTAGAATGAATACAAATGTATTTCAAGTATCTATGTTACGTCCTTATAAGCCCGATTATAAGCACGTAGTAGAGTATGAGCCTATTCATATTGAGAAGGACTTGACGTATGAAGAAATGCCTATTCAAATCGTTGATAGAAAAGATCAAGTTCTAAGGAATAAAGTTATACCTTCGGTAAAGGTGTTATGGAGGAACCACGATGCCGAAGAAGCAACGTGAGAACTTGAAGAACACATGAGAAAGAATTATCCTCAATTATTTGTTTAATTTATAGCTAGATTCTGGGGACAGAATCCTTATAAGGGGGAGAGAATGTAACGACCGAGAAAATATGATTAATTGTAAAATAATTTTATTTGATTAATTAATGAATAAAATTATAATATATGTTATTATAATGAGTAAACAAGATGAAGATTGTTTTATAACCTAAAAATGTCAGAATATCGTAGTATTCTGGCTACGTGAAGGAATTAAAGTGTTTGAATTTTCAAGATGAAAATAAAAGCTTTTTGAGAAATTTTCTGAAACATGCTATTCATCAATATCTGCTCGGGAATTATTTTTGAACTTATGAGAAATACTTAATGATAGAATAATAAGGAAGGATGGATTATGTAATAATAATTCAAGTATGACAAACGCAGTTTTTCGCCTGCGTACTAAGTTCGAGAATGTTAAGGAAAGTAAAGATTTAATAAATGATGATCGTATGACATGCAATGGATACGAGTATGATATGAAGTATTATACAAGTATATACGAAGAATGACATATCGTACATAATGAATGATTATACGAGAAAGATACGAGAACTATACGTTATAAGCTTTAAACCAATTGTAATGAACTTGTAGGATTTGTGTAAGAATTGGGCAAGCCCAAGTGCAAACTTGTTAAGGCCCAAAGATTAATAATGCAAGCCTAACATTAGGCCCAAAGTAATTAAAACCTAAGCCCAAACCAAGAACCGGACCTGTGGATCGAACCGATGAGTCATCGGGTGAGAAAAACCCATGGGGCAACCCATGTGGGCCCCATGAGTGAGTCATGGCTAGCCACTTGGTGACCAAGTAAAGTGATTTACTTGGTGGCTAAGTTAGGAATAGTAAAGAGGTGGAAGTAAGGAGGTGGGATGGCCTAAATGACTATTATACCCTAACCTTGCCAAGCCTATATATAAGAGAGTTGTTGGTTCATTTTTGCCTTGTTGAAAAACACCAACAACTTAGCATAAATATATTGAGAGAAAAGTGTGAAGTGCTTTGATAATTCAAGAAGAAAGAAGAAGAACCAAGTTAAGAACATCAAAGGTAATGAATCCCTAACCATTAATCTCCATCTCTTCATCATAGTTTTGATAGAGAAGTGAGTATTGGTGGTGCATGTACTATAAGGAGTATAAGGATGGTTATTAATGGATGTAAACCTTAATAAATCATGTTGTAAGTGAATCATAATCATAAAAGTTATGAACTAATGAAGAACATATGAAGAATTATCATTTTGTTGTTGATGGACAAGTTTAAAACCATCGTGTATAGGATTAGATGAAATATGTTTGGTTAGGATGATAGAATGATGGAATGAATCCATTTTAAACGGTGTAAAAATATCAAATAACGAAGTTTTGACGAAATTTACGAGATTAGATGATAATCGTCGAAATTGTTAAATTCTCATAATGAAAGTCAAAAGTCACCATTGAACTCGAAAACATTGGTTTTCGATTGTGAATAGTCTAAATTGGAATTTTGAGTTGCATATTCGAGAATGGTTATATTTTGACTTAGAACGAAGAAACGAGCTATGAACGTTCACGAACGTTCAATAAATTCGTAATAAAGAACTTAAATTGTGAATTCTATGTTAACGGATTCAAATATATAAGATTTTATAATGAAATCATAGTTCATGTGATATGTGAGCTAATGGATTTTGAACGAGCCAATTCGGACTTATAATGAATAAGTTATGAGCCTGGAAGGTATTTTTTTTTCATAATGTGGGGTTTTCGGATCGCAACTCGACTAGCCTGGAAGGTATTATAGTAGAAAAACTATGAAATTGCCTGAGGCTCAGGGTCGGCGCTCCAGTGTGGCCCAATGGTTGAATAGTTGGCGCCGTAGTGCTAAGGCAAAACCCCAACCACTAAAGAGTGGCAAGCAATGCAAGCATATAGAAGGTAGTATGGTGCCACAAATACGAGGCTTTATTCGAGGTAGTATCAAGAGTCGCGTCATGCTGAGATTTGTATAGGAAGTTGGCGCCGCAGTGCTAACACTAGGAAAAAGCCAGAGAAAAATGGAACATAGATGTAATGAATATAAAAGTTGATTGAAGATAAATTATAACTTTAATTAACTTAAAGTAATGTCCTTAAGGATGTTAATAACCTTTAGAATTACAACTAAAGGTTGACGAAAGATTACTTAATGTAAACACAAGGTAATGCGATAAACCGTAACAAACATTAACCAATCTAAGGAACGATTAGATTGATAAGAAGGGTAAGATACATTAGTGACCATCCGTGATTGTTTATGACCTAATGTGGTATGTTATGTACTTATGTGTTGTAGAAGCCTTAAAGATTAAAAAAGAAAAGTATATTATCTGTAGAAGAAGCTGAAGGCAAGTATTCTAACCCACACCTATGTTCATTCTGGATAAGCTTTATGATTCATGTATCTTACGAATGGATTGATGTATAATGAAGTCGAAGCCAATTCCTTCGACTAGACTTAATGTGTCTTGTAGATTTCCTTGTAATCTATCAAAGTTGCTATCTTTTGCCAAACTATTTTGGTATGGATTTCAAAGAAAGAGTGAGTATGAGTAAACAAATGTTTTTTCGTCAAACGACAGGCACGTGAGGTTGTCAAAACTTAAACATAGATACGTTTAACGAAGTAGTGTTGTACAACATAGAGTACTATAGGCTGATCACCTAAACGTGCTCGTAAGATATACCGGACTTATGAACTTGGTGCCGGGTTGTCCTTTTCAAAGAAAGAATGACATGCTCATGGTCTTGGACTAAAATTGATGTTTAACCATGCTTAAACGTTTTTAAAGAAAAGTGAAGTGCTATTTTTATTTATCTATAGTACTTCATAACTATTGATTCAGTTATTGAAGATATACGATTCATATGACTCAAGCCTATTGCTTAAATAAAATTGTCATACTTGCTGAACTAGTTATGCTCACTCTTGCTTGAACCATATGAATGCAGCTAAGACTGAACGACCTGAAGGATCTAGTAAGGATAAAGGGAAGGCCAAGGCAGATAAATAAGTTACCTTTGTAATAGTATAGTAGAAATATTATAATTATTTGATATTATGACAAAGAACACATGTAATGGTTACAAAGAACCTGGGAAAAAGAATATTGTTAACTTATCCACAAACAAGGGTTTACCCACATCACTAGCAATGTAGCTTAGACCATCCGAGGACAGATAGGACAAAGGAATGTTATGGAACTTCACCCAAACAGGGGCTTTAGAGCAAGTATCGAATTTAAAATCCAGACCTTCCTTCAATTGTTTCAAACAAATAAGTTTATTGGAGATATACCAAGGTCCCATTGCCAGAACGTTATCCCCGCCTTGTTAATGAAGAGAACTTGAAGATAAAAAATCCCTTGTCCTGTAAGAAGACACTTTGCAGTCCATACTTATTCCATATACTGTGGGCAGCTGCTTCCACCATTTTAAAGGGTAACTAAGCATGAAGGAAACCTCCTACTAGACTAGTGTTCCAGAGACTGATACCCTTCAAAAGTATTGTAGAGGAGGATGCACCAAGATAGCCCTGCTTCTTAGATATAGGAGGCTAGGTGGTAGGTAATAAAGTTTAAGGCTAGACAGGGGTTCATTCTTAGCCACAACAGAGCTCCAGGACGGCTTTTCTAGCCCGTCCGTGATTCCTTCCAACCCTTTATCCAAAGAAGGACCAGCACACTCACCTTCTTCCAATTCCTTTGGCTTAACATTAGCAAAGTCCTTGGGAAAGGGACAAGCATTTACCTGGACAGTAGGCAGAGGAACAGTCGGAATAGCCTCAACATTGCTATCTTTTAGAGGACTTTTAACAAACATGTCTTGATCATTTACCTTACGGGTATTGGATTCGCCCCTATTAGCGAATTCATTAAGCTGTTGAGTAGAGAAGCCTTGAGCAAGAATGAAGTACATAAGAGTATTGCATTTTCTGCGTTCAGCAGCAGCTTCAATGCAATCGTGATGGGACAGTTGTTGAGCAGCCGAGAAAATCTCCTTCATGTCAGAACCCAACTGAAGCCCAAATATGTCAGAGTCTTCCCCTACCGTATCAGAGTCCCAGATTCATCAGAAATCAAAGAAGAACTAATAGGCAATGGGACTAATTCGGCCATATCAGAGTTGTCCTCCTTCGGCGAGTTGGGGTTAGAGATCCCATACTTAGCAAATAGATCCATAGAATGACTACTCAACGAGTTTCCAGCCGAAAGATGCGAGTGGCTGACCATCAAACAAAATCCAAGAAAGCCAAGATAACAAAGTGAAAGGGAGGAATGCGCAAGAGGATGACGGGAGGGAGAAAGAGGGGTGACGGAAAAGCCGTAAAAATTAGGTGGGTTCAAAGGCTAGGGTTTATATTGAGATTACCCCTTCTTCAGCCATGCCAAATAGTCTTGATTTAGTAGTTATTGATGAGGAATCAAATACAGAAAATATTATTACGGTTAAAGTGGAATATCAGAATAGACCCCAACTATGTTCACTAGAGTCAAAGCTTCAAAAGCCCATGTTGTGTCAAAAGTCCTTCATCCTAATTGGCATTGGCATTTTAACTATGAGCATCATGAGAATGGGAGAGTTTGGGTTGGATGGGACCCAAATGTTATACAGGTTAATATTTTAGCTAAATCGTCCTATTTTATTCATTGCTCTGTTTTGGTTTTAGCTGTTAATATTCAAATTATCATCACGGTTATTTATGGGTTTAATAACCCTTTGGAGCGAAAACTTCTGTGGTCTGAATTAAGAGCTTTGGCCCCTACCATCTCTTGTCCTTGGTGCCTGCTGGGGGACTTTAACGAAGTTCTCTCTATATCCGAGATCTCTGGTGGAGATGTCTCATGGGATTATGGGAAGTAGGATTTTTTGGATTGTGCAACTAACATCCATGTGACTGATCTTAGAGCGTCTGGGGCCCCCCTTACGTGGTGGAATTCAAGTGATACTAAGCCTATTTACAAGAAATTAGACCGGGCTTTGGTGAATGATTTATGGTTTCTGCAGTTCCCACTTGCTCAGACTTTTTTCACTCCTAGAGACATTTCTGATCATTGCCACTGTTGTGATTAATTACGCTTTCATCGTTCCTCCAAGCCCTAAACCTTTCCAATTTTTTAATTTTATGATCGACCTTCCCGAATTTATGGCGGTGGTCCAAGCGCTTGAATATTACCGCCTACGGGGACCCTCTACGATTCTCGGGTCGGTAAGTTAAAGGTCATAAGCATGCTCTTTGTTCTCTTAATCGAGATAGAGGAAGCTTACCTTCTATTATCGGAAAAGCTAGGGACTTGCTTCACAAGACCCAAAATGATATCTCTCTCTAATCCCAAGCACCAATCCTTTCAAATCCTTATCTTACCTCAAGGACTTCTTGAATTCTCCGACTCTGATTGTACTCTCTCCTAATTCGGGCCAGGGAAAAGCTTAAAGTTATTGATGAAAAGGAGGGACGTGAACTCTGCACAAAGCCAGGGGTGGTTTAGAGTTGGGCCAATCTTCCAAGAAAAAGAGTAAAGGAGGGGGAGTGGCAAACCCCAAAATGTTTCTTCTTCTTCTTAGTTTTTTATCTGTGATAAATTTTTGCTCTTTGAATATTAGAGGTGTAAATATGAAATCCAAGCAGGATAGTATTACTGCTCTTTTGTGTAAGCATAATATCTCTTTTGCTGGTGTAGTCGAAACCAGAGTTAAAGCACCCAAAGCTAATATGATTTCTAAGGTTATTTGTAGTGGATGGCAATGGAAGTTCAATTATGATCATCATGTTAATGGGAGAATTTGGGTGGGTTGGGACACTTCTTTATGGAATGTGATTATTGTTGCCTCTTCTCCTCAATTTATTCACTGTTCTGTCAAGTCCATTGATCTTAATATTCAAATGTTTGCCACTTTCATTTATGGGTTTAATACCCCCTCTGATAGGAAATATTTGTGGAAGGACTTGAGATCTATTGCCTCTTCAATTAATCTCCCTTGGTGTTTGTTAGGTGATTTTAATGAGGTTAAATCTGTTTATGAAATTAATGGTGGGGATGATACATGGGATTGTGGAATGCAGGATTTCCATGATTGTATATCTGACTTACATCTTGATGATCTTCGAGCTGTAGGGGACTGCCATACCTGGTGGAACTCTAGTGCTACTAAGCCTTCATTCAAGAAGCTGGATCGGGTTATGGTGAATAATATTTGGTTAAATCATCTCCCTTGTTCTCAAGCTTGGTTTACCCTACGTGACCTTTCGGACCACTGTCCTGTTATAGTCCATACTGGCCTAATCTTGCCTCGCATTCACAGACCGTTCCAATTCTTCAATTTCATAGTGGATCTGGAATGTTATCTTAATATAGTGAAGTCTGCATGGAGTGTCTCTGTCCTTGGAGACCCTTTCCAAGTCTTATCTGGCAAGTTGAGATCTACAAAGAGGGCCTTGCACTCTCTAAATAAAGCTAATGGCAATCTGTCCACCAATGTTGGCAAGGCTAGAGAATTGCTTCATACTACTCAGATTGCTATCTTTCGTACTCCAGATGACCTATCCCTTTTCCAGCTTCAAAGGACTCTTTCTCAAGACTTATGGGATGCCCTTTTATCTGAGGAAAAACTTTCCAAGCAAAAGTCTAGAATTCACTGGCTTAAGGATGGGGATGGCAACAATGGTTTCTTTCATAACCAAATTAAGAACACAAATCAAAATAAAATCCTATCTATTGAAAATGATTCAGATGATCTTTGCTTTGGCCAACTGGAAATCCAAAAAATTGTTGTGAACCATTTTAGCTCTGTATTGTGCTCCTCTTCTCAAGCTAATAATCTGTACTTACTAGACCTCGCTTCTTCTATTGCTAACACAGTTACCTCTCAGCAAGCTTCTATTCTTGAGAGGATATTTCTAAAAGCGAAGTTCTATCCACCTTGAAATCTATGAAAAAGAATAAGAGCCCTGGTCTTGATGGGTTCAATGTCAACTTTTTTCTACATTCTTGGGATATTGTTGGGAAGGATTTCACCCTTGCTATCCAATCCTTCTTCAATCAAGGTTGTTTGCTTAGAGGAACTAACTTAACTTTTATTGCCCTTGTTCCTAAGGTTCAAAACTCGTCTTCCATGAATGATTACAGGCCTATATCTTACTGCAACACAACTTATAAGTGCATCTCAAAGATTATTGCTTCCAGGATTAAAATTTTGCTTCCTCTTATTATCTCCCCTAAGTCGCTTTTGTCATGGGTCGTAGGATTGAGATAATATTTTCTCGCCAAGAATTGCTTCAATTATCACAGTGTCCCTGGATCCTCCTCGTTGTGCTATAAAAATAGACCTGAGTAAAGCATTTGATTCAGTTTCTTGGGACTTTTTATTGGAAGTGCTTAGGCTCTTCAAATTCCCTCCTAAATTTGTTTTTTGTATAAATGCTTGTATTACTTCTACATTCTTCTCTGTGAAGGTTAATGGGGCCGTATGTGGCTACTTTAAAGGTGTGAAAGGTTTAAGGCAAGGGGACCCTCTTTCCCCCTACCTATTCTGATTGCTATGGAGATTTTATCTCTTATCTTATCAAAGGAAACTGTTCAGCCCTCTTTTAAATTCCACTAGAAGACTAAACTGTTGTCCATCACTCATCTTTGCTTTGCAGATGATTTGCTTATCTTTTGCCATGGAGATATTGACTCGGTTAGGATTATCAAGTTTTGTTTAAGCAAATTCTCTGGCCTTTCTAGGTTGCATTTCAATGCTTCGAAGAGTATGTGTTTTCTTGCTCAAGTCCCAATTAATCTTGCGGAGTCCATTATTGATACACTTGGGTTTCAATTGGGGTCATTCCCTGCCATGTTTTTGGGGGTTCCTTTAATCACTCCTAAGCTTAGCCTTGCTGACTGTCAACCTCTTCTTGGTAAGGTTAAAGCTAGAATAGCTTCTTGGACTTGTAAATTTCTTTCTTATGTTGGTCGATTGCAATTAATTAAATCTGTTATATATGCCATCCAGTCTTTTTGGTCGTCCCATTTTATTCTTCTTGCTGCTGTTCTTAAGGACATAAAGTCTATTATGACTAGATTTTTATGGAAGGGTCCTTCTTTGCTTAAACATGGTGCTAAAGTGGCCTGGTCTAGCTATAAAGAACCTGGAGGACTAGAACAAATCATTAATTTTAATGCATCGTTGGAGGACTGTTAATCCTACGCACCATTCCTTATGGGCCTCATGGGTTAGAGCTAATATCAAATCTAAATTTTTTTGGTGTATGTCTGTTCCCAATGATTGCTCTTGGATTTGGAGAAAGGTTCTTCAGCTGAGGCCTTTAGCTCTTAATCACATTAATTTCAGTATTGGAAATGGTGCGGATACTAGCCTATGGTTTGACCCTTGGATGGGTAATGGCACTTTGGCCTCCTCTATCCCCTCTTCCTTGGTCATTAACTCTGGTCTAGGGCCAAATGCAACTGTTAGCAACATTATCCAAGACTCTACTTAGAATCTCCCTTCCTCTAACCATAATGACTTCATAGTATTCAGGGATGCTTTTGACTTCAACAAGCAGTGCAACTCCTCTTTGCCAGATGAATGTTTATGGGGAAATACTAAAGCTAGTGAAGTTAAAGGTTCTACTATTTGGTGCACGATTAGGCAGATTGGTGTGGATGTGGATTGGGATAAACTGGTTTGGCATAGGATTCTCACCCCTAGGTTCTCCTTCACTCTTTGGATGGCTTTTCACAAAGGGTTGCGTACCATGGATAAATTGCTCACTTTTGGCCTTCAGGTTAACCCTTTCTGTGTGTTATGCAAAACTGGCTTAGAATCTTTTGATCACTTATTCTTTCACTGTGACTATTCCTTTAGGATTCTGGTTTCTATTCTTAGGCACTGTGGTTGGAGAGGTAGTAGCAGGAATTGGTCTTCTATTACCAATTATCTTATTCACTACTCGTGTCCTCAATTTTATCATAGTCTTATTCATCTTGGGTTTGCGGCTGTGGTCCATCGTATCTGGACTGAGCGTAACACGAGTATATTTTCTCATAAAGCTTCTCCTGTCAGGACTGTAGTACAAGATATTATGAACTTGCTGAAATGTAAACTGTATTCTTATAGTAGATTTCAAAGACTCAAGGAGAAGTCTTGCTACAGACATTTGGTTTTATAACTTTACATTTACATTTCCTGTTTGTTTGCTTTGGATTCTGTTACAGAGCCTATGCATGATTTGGACTAGTACTTTGCTGTAAATTTTGCTATGGATGTTTAGTCTGCTGGTCTTGAGTTCTCACAGAGTGACCGCCGGATTTCAGCTTGGGTTGAAATTGCTTTAATCCGGGCGGCTTTGTGCTTGTGTGGTCTGCTATTGATGGCTTCTTCCTAGTCTCTATGGGTCTGTGTTGCTTCACCAGCTGCTATAGTGCTACAAATTATTTGTGGTGTTGCTTGTCGCCGCAAATTCGCTGTTAGTGGAGCTGCTGTCTGATCTATTCTGGGTAGTCTGTCTGGGCAGTTTATGCTTGTGTGATCTGTTATTGATGGCTTTGGGCTGCTGTGTTTTGTGCTACTATGTGCTGGGCTTTTTGCAGATTTGGGCTGCTATGTGTTGGGCTGCTCGGGTGAGTGTAGTCCATCTGCTTGCTTGCTGCTACAGTCCATCTGATGTTTGCTTGGGTGTTGCTTGCTGCTGCGATCCATCTGTTGATGTGGTTGAGTTGTTTGTCTTGTACCTAAAATTTGTATTATTGCTTCAGGCTGCTTTGATGTAGTTTTATTGGCTAGTATCAAGCCATTTAATGGTTGTTTTCTTTTATTCATTTGTTCCTTGTTGGATCCTTGTAAGCTAGTGTCTAGCTTTGTTTTACTAATGCCATCATAGGTCCTGTCCTATGATGGCTATGGTATACTGTTTGGGTTTGACCCATGTACTTATTCTTTCTTTTATTTCAGTCTAAATTTAGCAAAAAAAAATTAGTGAAACACCCCTGATCTTTCAACTTTGTCGGTAACTTCCCTTGTAGTATTGCACTGCACTCCTCCGTCAATGCTACAGTTTCAAAATCTTCCAACTTCTTTTTCCTTGAAAGAATTCCCTTCATAAATTTGGCATAACTAGGCATCTGCTCTTGGGTTTCTGTGAATGGAATATTAATTTGAAGTTTCTTAAAAACTTCCAAAAATTTGGTAAATTGCTTATCTAATTTATGTTTCTAAAATCTTTTTTTTTTGCTAAATTTAGAGTGAAATAATAGAAAGAATAAGTACAAAGTATGAGGGTCAAACCCCAAGCAGTATACCATAGCAATCATAGGACAGGCCCTATGATGGTTGTAGTAAACCCAATCTAGACACTAGCATACAAGGATTCAACATGAAGCAAAGCAACAACAATAAATAACCAACAAATTGGCTTGATATCAGTCAATACTGAAACCAGACCAAATCAAGGTTGTATATAGAGGAATAGCCCATCACAGCACAGGAGCACTGCCATGAAAGAACAGCTCAAGCAGCCAAGTAAAGCACAACACAGTAGCACAACACCAGGAGTAACGGAAGCAGTAACACCATAACTAGCACAACACACGGATAGATATTGCAGCACAACACAAATAGCCCAGCCACGTGAAGCACATTTTCAACGCTCAACCCAGCAAAGACCTTAACTGAAGCAGGCAAACCCAGCAGCTGTAGCACAGCACATAAACAACAAACATGCCCAAACAAAACAGCAAACTCATAACTGAAACAACAGACTGCAAAGCTAAATCAATAAACCACCAGCAGCATATGATTCAATAACAGCCAATAACATGAATTTTGTTAGAAGCTGCAACATGCCAAGTAGAACGACCCGCGAACACGTTCTAAAACTTTGTTGAAATGGTGGTCGAGGATACACCACCGGTTCATTATCTGTCTTGCTCTTTTCCACCTGTTTTTCTTCACCTTGTTCGTTTTCAACCACATTATTTTCACTTTCTTTGTC
Source organism: Panax quinquefolius (assembly GCA_020205615.1). NCBI lineage: Eukaryota > Viridiplantae > Streptophyta > Magnoliopsida > Apiales > Araliaceae > Panax > Panax quinquefolius. The sequence goes on along the minus strand of CM035156.1, from coordinate 123,025,916 downwards.
ATCATCTTTTGTAGCCAAATTTTCTCTTTTCTGCCCCTCAAGATGTTTTCCACTCCTTAACATAATCGCCGACATCGCTTTCATGATTCCCTTTGATTTTTCTCTATATCACTCGGGTAAAGTTTCTTGCTTATTATTCAATGCAAAAGCTATCTATCTCATCTGATTTTCTAAGTTCTTGATGGCTACTGCTTGTGATTTTATAGCCGCCTCGTTGCTCGTTATATATTTCGATAACAACTCTTCTAAATATGTTTTTCTCTCTTAATGCTGAGCTGTTTGTTGATGCTGATTCTGAAATCCGGTGGGATTAGATGGTCATGGAGCCTGTTGATTATTACTCCACGAAAAATTAGGGTGATTCCTATTCCCCCGATTGAATACATTCTGATACATGTTTTGTGAAATCCTGTTGTAACTACCCACAAATTGTACTGACGCTGGGTTGATTGCATATTGTTCCGTAGGATGTTCGCCCGCGCACAATTCACAAATAACTGCAATTTGCTGAGTTTGTACACCCGATAAAGCATCCACCTTCTTTGATAGCTACCGAAATCAGGTCGCTAATGTCGCCACCCCATCTACTTCTAACACTTCACCACCTTAGGTTGTGTCAATTTTGTCGTAATACCGGTAGTTGTTAGTCACGCCTTTATCTCTATCAATTCATATGCCTCCTCGTAACTCTCGCCATAAAAGCTCCACCCAAGTCGCATCTATATCGGGTCCTAAGATTCCCATGTAACCCGTTGTAGAATATGTTCATTTGCAGCCATTTAGGTAATCCGTGATGTGGGCACTTTCTGAGCAATGCCTCATACAATGATTCCCCATGTTGCTGTTCAAACATGGTGATCTCGTTTCTCATTTTTGCAGTCTTTTTTTTTTGCTAAGTTTGTTTGTATATAAAAAGGACCAAATACAAAGGCTAAGGGGCATACACCGGAATATAGTAACATCATCTAAGTTGTCAGATGATGATATGATACATGGAAGAGAACCCAACATAACAAGTTAAACTAACAACCAATTTCAAATTGATTACAGTTGAGAGCAACCGACCCACCCGACCTAGCTCCCCCACGCCCGAAAGCCAAAACCTGGGCTTGTACCTTCATAGCCGCCCACCTCATGCTCGCAGCCCGAAACCACATGCTTACCCGAAGGCCGTTACCTGGACACACCGACCACCTCGGCCGAAGACCATAATTTGGGCTCGCCCACTACATGGTCGCCCGTAGCCATGCTCGCCTGAAACCTTGCTCACTGGCCCATGCTCGCCCACCACATGGTCGCTCACCTCATGGTCGTTCATGGTCGCACACCACATGACTCACCACATACTTGCCCGAAGCCTCATGCTCGCCCAAGTGCGCCCATAACAAACCAACACCTCACCTGCCCCCCATGGGAGTTACCAACCAATTACAATAGTAATTACAATTTGTTTCTTTGATGAAAGATTTACTAGAAGAGAGTCTTGATTTAATAAGATTGATAGTGTCCTTTGCAAGAGACCTAGGTGGAATGGTAGTACTCTTGTGCATCTTTGTGTTCCTAGCTTCCCAAACTTTGCTGATGGAAAGAATTTGGCTAGAAATTTTTGAGCGAGGTCTTCCCATGTAGTTATTGATCCCAATGGTAGAGAATGTAACCAACTCTTCGCCTTGTCCTGCAAAGTGAATGGGAACAAGAGAAACCTCGATCAAGGCCATCTAACACCCCATTATATCTGAAAGTGTCATATATCTCCAAAAGGCTGACCAAATGCTCATTCGAATCATCATTTGCAAGTTCCCCAAACTGAACCGAGTTTTGTATCATTTAAATAGTCCCAGGCTTGATCTCAAATGTATTTGCAGCAATCGCCGGCCTGGTAATACTCAACTGTAGCTCAGTCACCTTAGGTGTAGCAAAGTCCTTCAATGCTTTCTGGTCTTCGGCAGCCATTACTTCTTCTTTTTTAGAATTCTCAAAGTTTTCCTTTGTGTCTTTAATCCACTTGTTTAGCCTTTGAAATCGTTTCTCAATATCGTCCTCAAAAGGAAGCAAGTCTGGGTTTTTGGACTGAGTTTTCATAAACCAACTTCAAGAACCTGAAATAGAAAGCACAAAACAAAAGAAAAAAAATATTTAAGTAAAACTGGACTAATTAAACTGATATTGTAAATTATTAAAATCTATATTATTCCCCAGCAACGGCGCCAAAAACTTGTTGGGTAAAATCTAGTTACGCACAACACGCATGTATACGTGGTCAACAAGTAATACAGTGATAAGTCAAGTATTGTTCCCACAGACATTAGCAAGATCCCTCACAATTATCAACTTCCTATTAATCCAAATTTTATTAAACTAACCAATTTAAAAATTATAACTAAAAATATTAAAAATACTAAGAATACCAAACAATCAACAAACCCTAAAAACTGAATTTCAAACAAATATTGGAGAATTAGGCTTACAACTTCACTCTAAGTATCACTCGATTATTACCTTCTATTCCAGCTTTATTAATCAAGAACACTCAAGTAGAACTAGCCATCTCTTGATGCACTAATACCATATTAACTTAAATCCACAAATTAGATAGAATTAAGCTAAACATCTTAATTAACTAATTCACTATATCTCTATGTGAATTACAATCAAAGAAGGTTTAAGTTCAAGTTCTCTATCCGATTACATGCGATGCTAGGCATATCTCTACCTTAACATAAATCAAGATTCCATTCAATCACAGAATTCAAGAACACATTCTATAATGACTATGTCTAGATTCATATTTTCTCTCTCGAATCCATATAAGTCCACATAGAATTGGTGATCAAGCAATTCATAGATTCAAGCACAATCAATATAGATAAATTGAAAGATAGATTATTAAACTGAAAATCAAAGATTACATAATAATTTTTTTTTGCTAAATTTGTTTATTTGTAATAAAAGAGGACCAAAAACAATGGCAAAGGGGCATACCCCAGAATATAGTAACATCATCTAAATATCAGAGATGATGATACGATACATGGAGGAGAACCCAACATAACAAGTTAAACTAACAACCAATTATAGAAATGAATACAAGTTAGTGGCCTTGAGGAAAGATTTACAACTTGAAAGCCTAGATTTGATGAGTCGGATAACATCCTTCGCTGATTCCTCGAGGGATAATGGTACCTTTTGTGAATCTTGGTATTTCGGGCCTCCCAAACTTTGTAAAAATAAGTAGCAATAGTCAGACTGAGTATATTCTTGGAGAGTTTGGATCCTTGGTAAGAGGTGAGGAAAGCGATCAGAGAATCCCAAGAACAGGGAATGGTGACCCAATTCCCCAAGTCAACAACACTTTTAAGGATAGTCGAGGAGTACTCACATTCAAAAAATAAGTGGGAAAAAGATTCTAACTGAAGGTTGCAAAGAGGTCAATACCATGTTTGGCCTGTGTAGTGCCTTGTCCGATCATTTGTAGCAAGCTTCCTTAAGAGACCAAGCCAAAGAATAAAGGAATAGCATGACACATGAAGCTTATCCCAGATGATAGAACTCCAAGGGACAGTAAGAGACTGTGCACGTAATCAGTCCCAAATCTGTTTGGCCTTAACCGTATTGATATCACAAGTATCCCACTTGATCATGTCCATTAGTAATATGAAGTGGGATGGGAGTAACTTGTTGTCGAAAGAGGATGACCTCATGGTGATTGCTAGCAGGAAGGGCCTAAGTTCCACCAGAAATGATAGAGCTAACCGTAGCAGTAGAGAGAATTCTAGAATTAGAAAGAAGGGAATGTGATGGGTTCAGTGCAGTCCCATTAACCCATAGGTCGCACCATAAGTTAGTAAGGTGCCCATCCCCTATAGTGTATTCCACCCAAAGATCCGTTATAAGCCTAAAAAGTAATTTAGTTCATCATCGATGAATTAAAACTTAAATAATTAGAGTAAACATCATCCCAATTACAAATATTAAACTAAAGAAAAAGAATGAATCCAGAACCACCCTTCTCTCTAGCCTCAATCTGCAATAATCGTGAAATCTCTTTCAATGTCTTCCTCTAACGCTCTTGCTCAAAATTTGCCTTCAATGATGTTAATTGCTTGTATGAGAATCTTGTTGTTGTTGTTAAATTATATGCCAAGACACGTATTCTGACTCTAATTCCATGCACAATTGAGTTCCAAGTCATGCCAAACACTAGCCTTCATGTTTACTGCAGCAGTTCAAAAGGTAACAGGAGTCTGGTGTACCCCCTCCCTAGCGGGGGTTTATCTATATAAATGTCCACTTCCGCCGGTCTCGTCTCCTCTGTTAATTTTTTTAGACTTTTCGCTTTACGGCCCTGTCCCTCTGTTAATTTTTTAGCACCCCTTCGCCAAGCCCTCTCTCCAGAATTTTTAGCACTTCTACTGGGTTTTGTATAGAAAGTCACCCCAAATGGGTCTTTTCTATCTTTGGTCTACTTTTAGCTCCCTGTTTTGCCAAATTTTTCCATAATTCCACCATTTATGTCCAATTGCCATGCTACCACACCTAAACACAACACAACACTAAACAAGTAAAAATGAAACATAAAAACAAAGAATTAACACAGTTTAAGCTCGAATTAGAGGCCGATTCGTAGGTATAAAACCCACTTATCAGTTATCATGACCCGTAATGTTACAAATAATGTGGTAAAAGTCTTCATTAGCCCGTAGTGCATTGATGGACAGTTGTTGGCATGATCATGACCATTGGTGATTACACGAATATCCTTGGCCCGTAGTGTATGGATAATTCGTGGACATGATACTAATGAATATCCTTGGCCCATAGTGCAGGGATGATTCGATGATGTGGATTATTTATTAAGCTAAGTCTCAACGATAAAATTGATGATAACCTTTTTAAATCATAGAAGATAGTAAATATCATGCTCTACTTGACTTTTCTAATGGATTGCTTGTTCCGCTGCAGTTAAACTTGATGTTTATTGTATTTTATCAGTTTAACACTGTTGAAGGCTAACAATAGTTTGTTTTGCATTATCTTAGTCATAATATTCCTTATCGGGCTAGTTGAGCTCACCTTTTGCTTTTATTGTTCTCTTCGTGAAATGAGAACGTAGCCAGGACTAGTCGAAGAATGGAGTGATGGTCCGATATGGTGTTATAGTAGTCTTCACTATTCTATGAAATAGTGTAATAATTTTTGTTTTTGCTAATTGTAATGAGGACTCCATTTGAGTTTGGATATTGTCTAGAAGACAATATTCAGATTAAAACTCTCACTATGTTTTTGTCGTATTTTACACGCATAAACAGATAATTAAGTTTGTATTTGAATTATGTACCATGTATTTGGCGACCCAAGATGGGTGATGTATACCTATTTGAGGCGCATAAAAAAATTCTACCAAAGATATTCATTGTCTTATCTCTTCTATTAATCCTTATTTTAATGGATTTATTACTATTATTTATGGGCTTAATACCCTGGTGAAAGAAAATCTCTTTGGAATGATTTGAGGATATAGCGACTTTGGTTGATAAACCATGGTCTCTCCTCGGGGACTTCAATGTGGTCCAATCTTTATTTGAAATTGATGGGGTGCTCGCTCTTGGGACCATTTAATGCAGAATTCAAGGGTCGGGCTCTCGATCTTCATTTGGTGGATCTTCGTACACGGCCCCTTCTCACTTAGTGGGATTCTCATCTTTCTAACCCGACTTACAAGAAGCTTGATCGAGCTTTGGTTAATAACTTATGGTTGGACTCTAACCCCAAATCTCGTGCTCATTTTAGCTCGCATAAGTTTTCCGATCATTGCCTTGTGATTGTCAACTTTGGCATTTCGCCTTTCTATTCCCAAGCCTTTTCAGCTTCTTTAACTTCATGTTAGGGCTCAACAACTTTCTTGATGTGGTTAAAACACTGCTCACCCCTCATTCTCGGGGATCCTCTCATGATTCTAGCAGGAAACTTCTTATCACATTAAACATGCTCTTAAGGATTTAAATTCTTTAAATGGAAATCTACTCTAATCTCAAGCGTGCTAGGGACTATCTCACACTCTATACAAAGATGCACTCTCCCTTAATCTGGGTGATCCTCCTTCTTGCTCTTCAAAAAACTTATTCTGCTAATCTCTAGGCTGCTCTTCTTTGTGAGGAAAAATTGATAAAACAAAAGTCTTGAATTCAATGGTTGAAGGAAGGTTATAAGAATACTGGATTCTTTCATAACCAAGTTAAGCACAGGTGGAACATAAATAAGATTTTGGCAATTGAGAATGCTGAGGGTGTTATATGTTCTGGGCACCCGGCTGTTCAAAAGGTTGCAGTTGACCATTTCAGAGATCTCCTTGGTACTTAGTCGCAAGCTAATTGCAGTGGACCATTTCCTACTCTGGACTCTATTAGGCCCAATCTGGTTTCCACTCATCAAGCTCTTTTTCTGGAAAGGGATGTTTCGGATGAAGAAATTATGTCCACCTTAAAGCATATGAAACAAAACAAGAGTCTAGGCCCTGATGGGTTCAATGTTAATTTCTATCTTCGTACTTTTTTTTTTGCAAAGTTTGTTTGTATATAAAAAGGACCAAATAAAAAGGCTAAGGGGCATACCCCAGAATATAGTAACATCATCTAAGTTGTATAGATGATGTTACAATACATGGAAGAGAACCCAACATAACAAGTTAAACTAACAACCAATTTCATATTGATTACAGTTGAGAGCAGCCGACCCAACCGACCTAGGTCTCCCACGCCCGAAGGCCAAAACCTAGTCTCGTACCTTTATGATCGCCCACCTCATGCTCCCAACCCGGGCCACATGCTCTCAAGCAATGCTCACCTGGAAGGCCACATGCTCGCCGCCCACTTCATGGTCGCCTCAGAGCCATGCTCTCTCCTCAAACCATGCTCACTTGAAGCCATGCTCACCCACCACATGGTCGGTCACCTCCTGGCCGCTCGCCCGAAAGCCATAACTTGGGCTCGCACACCATATGGTCACTAACCACATACTTTCCTGAAGCCTCATGTCGCCTAAGTGTGCCCATAACAAACCAAAGACATCACCCGCTTCTATGGGAGTAACAAACCAATTACAGTAATAATTACAGTTTGTGGCCTTGATGAAAGATTTCCAAGTTGAGAGCCTAGATTTGATGAGCTGGATAACATCCATTGCCAGATTCCTTGGAGGGATGATGGTACCTTTGTGGATTTTGGTATTCCGAGCCTCCCAAACTTTATAAAAACAAGTAGCAATAGTCAAACTGAGGATGTTCTTGGAGAGTTTGGGTCCTTGGATGGAGGTAATGAAAGTTATCAGAGCATCCCAAGAATAGGGAATGGTGACCCTATTTCCTAAATCAACAGCACTTTTAAGGATAGTCGAGGAGTACTCACATTCAAAAAATAAGTGCGAAAAGGATTCTAACTAAAGGTTGCAAAGAGGACACCGCCATGTCTAGCTCATAGTAGCACCTTGTCCGGTCACTAGAGTGAGCTTTCTTAAGAGACCAAGCCAAAGAATAAAGGAATAACGTGGCACGTGAAGCTTATTCTATAGGATAGAACTCCAAGGGACTACATAAGACCGTGCACGAAGAGAGTCCCAAATCTGTTTGGCCTTAATCAAAGTAACATCATAAGTATCCCACATCATAACATCATAGGTCCCTTCGGGTAGAATGAAGTGGGATGGCGAATTTGTTGTTAAATAGGATTACCTTATGGTAATTTCTTTCAGGAAGAGCCCAAGTACCACCCGTTATTATAGAGCTAACCATTGCAGTAGATGGAAGACCAGAGTTAGAAAGAAGAGAATTTGATGGGTGCAGTGCAATCCCATTTTCCTATAGGTCGTACCATAAATTAGTAAGGTGGCCATCCCCTATAGTGTAACTCAGATGTTGAAGGGCAAGGGGACGCAACTTGAGGATTTGTCTCCATATCCATGAGCAATCCAGGCTTGCATTGACCTGCCAGATGGACTTATTCTTTAAGGAGGTAGCTTTGACCCAGCCAGCCCAAAGTGATTTGGATTGATGATTCTTTCTTCAGACTTGGGATATCAGGGTAATGTGTTTATTGATCGCCATCCAAATTTTTTTTCGCACAGGATATCTCCTTATGGGGACAAAATCTCATCGCCATCAAGGCTTGTGCCTAAGGTCCAAAAACCCTCTTCCATGAATGATTTCCAACCCATATCTTGCGCAATACAACTTATAAGTGTATCTCAAGATTATTGCTTCCGGACTTAAGGATTGTCTCCCTTCCTTTATTTTTCCATATCGCTACTTTTGTCCCTGGTAGGAGAATAGGGCATAACATCCTTCTTGCTCAAGAATTATTCAAGAACTACCATCGACCCTCAAGCCCTGGCCAGTGTGCTTTGAAGATCGATTCTTAAAGCTTTTGATTCTATCTCTTGGGAATTTTGTGGGCTGCCTAAAAAGATTTTAAGTTCCTCCTAAATTTGTTTATTGATAAAACATGCATTTCTACCCTTTCTTACTTCCTGGTTCAAGGTTAATGGGGCCCTTTGTAGGTATTTTAAAGGGCTAAAGTTCTTTCGTCAAGGAGACACCCTTTCCTCCCTACCTTTTATTATTGTCATGGAAGTTCTATCTCTTATGCTCTCTCGCACTTCAAAGTTGCCTTCCTTCAAATTTCATTGAGAATCAACTACTTATCTATTACTCACTTATGTTTTGCGGATGATATTCTTATCTTTTGTCATGGTGATTTGGGATCTATGAAGAATATTAAGCTTAGTCTTGATCGTTTCTCTACTAGTTCGGGTCTTAACATTAATGCCTCGAAGAGTATGTGTTTCCTCTTTCATGTCCCTCCATCCTAAGTTGCTCTCATCTTAAACTGTTTGGGATTCCAGCTGGGAATATTCCCTACAAAATTTTTGGGTGTTCCTCTTATCACCTCAAAATTAAGCCTTGTTGATTGCCGGCCTCTTCTTGAAAAGATTACCTCCAAAATAAGCTCTTGGACAAATAAATTTCTTTCTTATACTGATCGAGTGAAACTTATAAAGTTGTTTATCTTTGCATCTCAAGCTTATTGGTCGGCTCATTTCATCCTTCCTGCTTCTACTATGAAAGAGCTTCAGACTTCCCTGTCTAGATTTTTATGGAAAGGACCTTCCATGGATAAGCATGGCTCAAACGTTGCTTGGGCTAAAATTTCTTTACCTTTTGTTGAAGGGGGACTTGCTATAAAGAGCCTTACTGATTGGAATAAATCACTTATTATGATGCACCTTTGGCAAGTTGTTAATCCTTACTCTTCCTCTATTTGGGCAAGGTGGGTGCACGCTATTGGATCTGGAGGAAAGTGCTTCAATGTAGGGATACATCTCCTTTGACATAGGTAATGGTGCTAGGACAAGCCTCTAGTTAGATCCTTGGCTAGGACAATCCCCTTTGGCTACTTCTGTTCACTCGTCTTTGATTGTCAACTCGGGCTCGGTCCTAATGCTTGTGGGATAGCATCATTCATAATTCGATGCGCTCTCCCCGTCCTCAAATCATCGTGGATGTTATTGCCCTCGTGGATCTTTTGACATTTCTAGATCTTGCAATTCTGCAAAGAATGATGGCCTGCTCTGGGATGGTACTAGGCCAAAGGATGTTATGGCTGCCACTATTTGGAACTCTATTCGGCAGGTGGGATCGGCTGTGGGATGGCATAAATTAGTATGACATAAAATGGTTCCTCCCCGTCACTCTTTCATCCTTTGGCTTGCTTTCCATAAAGGACTTAGGACTATGGACAGACTTATGCAATTTGGGCTTGATATAAACCCCATCTGTGTGCTTTGTTCTAATGATACGGAAACTTACAACCACCTATTTTTTGAATGTCCATTCTCCTTTCAAATTTTTGTTGTTATCCTTCGTCTATGTGGTTGGCGTGGTTTCAGTAGGAATTGGTCTTCTATTACTGGTTTTATCCTAATTGTTCTTGCCCAAATTTTCAGCATAGTTTGTTGCATTTTGGGTTCATATCGTGGTTTATCAAATATGGCATGAACCTAATGCTCTTTTTTTTCTCAAAAATTTAACCCCTGTTAGGACTATTATTCATGATATTATTCATTTGCTTAAGTGCACAGAAATGCTAGATTTTAGAAATTTAAATCCAGATCATGTTTTCACCATCTTATTTTATTAGTTGTTGCTAGTTTGTTTGCTCGGTGGGGTGGGGCTTCGCCATGTAGGGCTTCGGCTTTGGCCAGTTGGGTTTCGGTTGTGTGGGGCTACGGCTAGGTGGGCTTCGGCCAGGTGGGGCTTTGGTCTGTGGTGTTATAGTTCATGTCATCTAGGGGTGAGGATACATGTTGCTACTGATTACATGTTGTATTTGATGTCTCTTTATACCTCCTGGTGTGCGGCAACTGCTCACTTAATTGTTGTTGCTGCTATGCTATGCCTGCTGTTTTGTAGGCATTACTACAGTGGTAGGAAGCTTTACTGTAGATGTGTTATGCCTGTAGTTGTTGTGGTTTCAACTATTGGATGTCTTGGTGGTCTTATTGCAGATGTAGGAGTCTTTACTGCAGTTGTGCAGAGTTTGCTTCTGATGTGCAGCTGTTGTGCAAGGTTCTGCTACACGTTACTGCTGTGTATATTGGTCGGCTATTGCAGCCAGTTCTATCATGTTTGGAAACTGATGATGTTGTTTGTTCTTATAGTCACGGATCGGTTAAAGTTGAGGGCCCTATGTCAGTTAGTTAGGGGTCTAGAAAATTGCTTGACTGCTATGATCTATTGTTGTTTTGTATGGGCCGGTGCTAGGCTCATATGTTCTCAAATCGTTAGTACTCACTGGGCTCATATGTCCTCACTTCATATGTTCATGTCCTTAGACCTATGGAAAATTTGCTCTCTTTGTAAAATGATAGGTTGATTGTTTCTATAATAACTTTGTTGGGCATTATGCCTGTAATCTTTTATGGTCATGACATCATAGCGAATGTCATATGATGTCTATGCTATATTCTGATTGGGTTTTCCACGAGGTTTGTAATTTCCTTTATTTTAATAAAGTTTAAATTTAGCAAAAAAAAGTTCATGCTAATGAGATTTAAATTTTAGATAACTTAAAACTAAAATGTTCCTAATTCTTGGATCACTAATATGGTATTATTGATTCCTGATAGATTAGTACATACTATGCTTGCTCTATTGAATAGGATGATTGATCTCATTATCATTTGTGTGGAGACACTAAAGAAAATATATATAGAGGGGCTTATTGGAGAATAAGTTCACTGAACGTGATTCACTTAAGGAACACCTAATGGAGTGTTACTTGCCTGACAATAGGAGTTCCTATAGTGAGTAGTACAAATGATCTTTCTTCATAGTAACTTGTGTATTTTGAGTTATACTTTGTCATATTCCCTAAAACTCTCATAAAGTATAATAGGGTATGTTCGGGTATAATAAAGTGTACATGGAGGTAGGTGAATGATCAACAAATGATCAACCACTTCCAATAAAGAGAGAGAATGTCCTATGTGGTTCGATAAGTGACAACTCAAAAATCCATAACCAAAGTGAATGGAAATTAGAAAGGAGTTTCTAAGTTACGTTAATTAGATTTGTGCATTTTGTGAATATGATCAAATAAATAAAACTTTTCATAAATTCCATGTTTTATATTTGATTAGGTGATATGGTAGAAGGATTGAATTGTACGGGTTAATTTATGAAATAGGTTCTTCAGACTAAAAGATTTCATATTATCCTGGATAGTCATGATATGCTCAAGAAGGTCTCACCCGTGATATAGAATAAATATTATTTATTAATATTTGAATTAAAGGAGTTTAATTCATTATAAATAATATTAGAATGATTCTAATTTATTTATTCTACTATCTGTATAATATTGAACCTAAAGTGTCACAATCGTAAAAGAGAAATATTATTTTAGAAGTAATCGACTTAATAATTATAATAATTTAGTTTTTGAAAATACTAATATTTATAATATAGTATTTAGAGAAATACTAAATTATAAATTAATAAGATGAGTCTTATTATTATTATCATAAATAATTGGCTTAATAATAATAATATAGTATTTGGAGAAATACTAAATTATAAATTAATAAGAGGAGTCTTATTTATTATTATTATTATTATTATTATTATTATTATTATTATTATTATTATTATTATTATTATTATTATTATTATTATAATAAATTATTTAATTCCTAAATGGTTTGAGAATTAAATTAAAACCTCAAGTCCTACTAAAGAGTTTAATAGGGAGGGTTAGTCTATATATATAGATGTTGGTATTCCTAAGAGACTAAGGAATAATAATTCTCTGCAACCTAAGCAGTTAGGAGAGAGAGAGAGAGAGAGAGAGAGAGAGAGAGAGAGAGAGAGAGAGAGAGAGAATTAGGTCTAGCCACCCAAGGTTTTAAAGAAAAACCTAATTTCATTTCTTCAATCAATATACTCTTGGTGGATCACCTTTAGAGCGCTACACACGCTAAGTAGCTTGCGTTTGATCTATGAATTCGAAGAAGTGTGGATTATCAAAGGATTGGAGCTTGAAGATCAATCAAGGAGTTAAATCATCTTTATAAGGTAAATCTGTTAGAGTTTGCATATTTTAATTTGATGATGAATGAGCTTAATATATATTTGTACCAGTATGATTTGTACATTCCTTATAAAGAATTGTTCAATTATACCAAGACTTAGAATATAAAGATAAAATAATATTAGGTTGATCTTAGAGAAGCTAAATTGATGTATAGTTGATAAGATGTTGTAAGATCGTAAGATTACACTACTACTTTAAGTACAAGATTGCAGAGTAAGCACAAAATCACAATACAACAAGAGGATCGCTAAACTACTTGGAGTAATCAAAACTCTCTACTTCGTAAAGCCACTTCAAATCATCGAGAAAACAAGTGATCCTTCCACCAAGTAAACGATCGTTAACATGAACTCGATTGTAGAGCGGTCAAAGCTTAATAAACCGATTGACATTGAAGCGCTAAAATCAAGGTCCCAATGCACTCCCTAAATATCCTTTATGAAAATCAAAAATCGATTGCAGTGTCACCCACCTAGTCGCCGACAATGACACGCTGCGTATTAGGTGAGATAAAAGACCGATGTGACGGTAAGAAAAAGGAACTGCCTCCTAGGTTTAAAATGTCAACATCAAGGATCCTAGTATATCGATAATTAAATGCATAAACGGACATTTTGCAATCGGAATATTTTTCAAAAAAGTACAAAAGGCAACAAGGATTCAAACTTAAAAGGTGACGAACATTGATCAAAAAGCCAAAACTCACAAAGTCAAAGAACTAACTAAACGATCCAAAATACACGCCTGTCGCTAAGTACATGAGAAGATAAACTTAATGCAAACTCAAAGAAGACCTCACAAAAACATCAATCATCGTGAGCATTTGAGGGCTAAGAGTCCTTTCTTTTGTGACTAAATATCCAAGTCTTGCGCCTTGCTTAAATAGGGAAAAGTGTCCTTGTCTTTGTGACTAAATATCCAAGTCTCATGGGGCTTGAAAAGGGTAAAATGTCCTTCTCTTTGTGCCTAAACCTCAAAGTATACCGGGCTTGAAGAGGGCAAGAGTGTCCTTGTCTGTGTGACTAAATATTTAGTGGATTTCATACTGAGGAGTAGAATAGTGGATTAGGAGTTATTCACTCCTCAACCACTTAAAATTGTTTGTATCTTTGCTTTCTAATTTTTATTCTTCAATGCTTATTTATGTTTCAATCTATCGTAACTCGGTATTTATTTTTAGATCTTCAAGGGTTTTTCAAAGACATTTTCATTAGAAATTTTAAAAGATCTATTCGCCCCCCTTCTAGATCTATAAGTGCCTTTGGGGAATAACAAATGGTATTAAAGCAGGTTCCCACAAACACAAAGCTTACACTTTGAGTAGATCCATGACACAAAATAAAAATGGTTCTGAGTTTGGTGGTAGAAGTAAGTCACCTCTTCTAAACAGAGAAAAAAATTTGTAACTGGAAAATGCGTATGCAAGCATAGATGGATGCTATCGATGATGATCTATTTGAAGCTATTCTTACTGGTCCATACATTCCTACAAAGCTAGCTCCTACAACTGACGATCCCAATATTCTATTCATAGCCTTGGAGGATGAACTTTTCGAAAATGTTATAAATTGCACCACTGCCAAGGAAGTATGGGAGGCACTGCTGGTGATGCATGAGGGAACAAAAGAAGTTAGGTAAAACAAGCAATCCCTCCTAACTGACAGTACGAGATGTTTACTCACATTCTTGGAAAAAACATTACGGTAACATATGAAAGATTCAACATTCTCCTAAATGCTCTAAAGTCATATGGAAAGGTATATCCAAACAAAGACTTGAATATCAAATTCATGCAAGCTCTACAATCGCAAAGTGGGATACCAAGACCACACCTTTTCCGAGAATCAAAAAATCTACACTTTAAATGACCGTGAAGAAATTCTTTGGTAATCTTCTTATCTATGAGTTGGAACTAAATTAAAGAGCAGAAACTCTTGCTGGAAATAAGAGAAAAGAAAAAGGTATTGCTGTTAAAGAATCTGAAGATACATCAAAAGATCAAGTTGAAACTAGAGAAGATGATCAAGAAGGTGCAGATGATGATGATGATATGGCGCTGCTTGCTCGAAGATTAAGAAAATCCATGAGGAAAAGCAACAACTGGAAACCAGGAAGAAATTTCAACAAAGGAAGCAACAGTAGAGAATAATAAAAGGACTTGTGCTTCAACTAAAAGAAGCCTGTTCACTTTATAGTAGAATGTACCAAGCCTCTACGAGAGGATCTCAAAAAATACAAATAGAAGCATGACAAAAAGAAAGAATACAAAGACTACAAGAAGTCTCACAAGAAAAAAAGAGGACTAGTAGCTGACAGCTTGTGGAGCAACTCAGATGATGATACCAGCTCAGACTCAAGCGATGATGAAGAACCTCAAGTAGCCAACCTATGTTTGATGGCCATAGAGGAAAACTCTAACGCTACCAATCGATCGTCGAGAAATTGACACAAGTGGTATTCGACTTCAACTCTCCTAATGTTAATACGGATGATCTTAGAACTTCTCTCGCATGATATTACATCCTGAATTGCATAGATATATGAAGTTATTTAGGGTTCCATCAAAGGATCATTCTCGATAACCGCCTTCTTAGCGCTTGCTTTTTGGGCTTGTTGTTGCTCCTTTCGCTTATGTTGCGTTGTCTTTGTTGTTAGTTGGTCGTTGTGTGTTGTCATGAATGTTATCTATAGATTGAAGAAGCCGAGTTATCGCTTGGTCTGTGGGTCTTAGGCGGGTTTGTTTTGAGTCCGCTATGTAGGGCCCGAGGTTTGATGTTCTATAGTCCGCTATTGGTTTGCTATGTTCTAGGGATTGTTTTTGAGTCGGGATTTTAATTTCCGATGTTGTGGTTTGAAAGCAACCGCACCCATCCTCAATGAGTTGCTATTGTTGTGTTGGTTAGCTTGATTGGTGCTTAGTCGCGCTCTTCATGTTGCGGGTCGCTTTTCTTGTTGTGTCCTAAGTAGTTGCTTTCACCGCCCCATCGTTGTGGTCTTGAAATGCTATCAATGCCGCGTGTGGTGCTCGCTCTTGGGACCGCTGTAATGTAAACCGGTTTGGCCGGACTGCTTTTGGCCGGAAAGGTGTGGGCTGTTTCGCATAATCCCTTTATGGGTTGGTTTTTGTTTGATTATTTTATCGATTGTTCTCCAGCCAGCTTTGTTGGTCGTTAAACAGCTCTGTTCCATGTTAAATTCTTGTATGATTCTCGACTAGCTTGGGTTTTCCTCTCGCCATCATAGGGCCTCATCTTTATGATGGCTATGGTATCTTGTTGGGGTTTGACCCATGAACTTTGTACTTATTCTTTCTTTTTATTTCACCTAAATTTAGAAAAAAAAAGGTGATTGTTAGAATAAGCATGTGAATGATATTCTTATTTGTTAGAATAAGCATATGAATGATATTCCTATTTATATATGATTTGATTATGATATAAATGAATGAATATGCAAGTATGCTGGCATTAAAAAAAGTTGTAAAGTCCTTTGATAGATAATAGGAACATATGTACAAGGACTTAGAATGAATTGATCATATATGTTAGGTTGATCTTACATAAGTTAACGTACTTTATAAAGTCCTTAAAAGAAATAATGTACAAGGACAATAAATATAAAAGATCAAGCTTATTAGGTTGATCTTATAATGTAATAGATAGGCTTGTCTGATCATCGAGCAATCGCACTGTAAATCGTAGTTTGTCAGGAGAGTCAAGGAAAACTCGAGAGCTATCAAGGAAGAATCGTAGTATGCAAGATAGTAGATCTCGGAGTTCGTAGACTGCCAGGAGAGACGAGGAAGGATCTTAGTGTATTGAGGAGAACTTCCTCGGAGCCGTAGTCTTCTGAGGAAGTCATGTTCAGAATCGTAGAGACAGCCTGTCTAAGAGTCGACCGAGCATCTGCCTAAGCCAAGTCAAGAATCGTAGACCACACTCGGAGTCGTAGAGTCTACTGATCACATCAGAGGCAGAGATCATAGTCGAGCAAGATCAGATGAAGACAATGAGCATAAAGACAGAAATCGTAGAGTGTCAAGATCTAATCTCGGAGTCGTAGTGTCTGCACAACCCAAGGCAGAATCGTAGAGTGTATAACTAAGGCTTCAACAGATGTGCTCACAACGCCAAGGCAGAATCGTAGAGTAAACACGATTATCAACAAATGAGAACTCCCAAAATATCCAAATAATGAAGCCTCCAGTCGAGTCAGCAAAGATACATTCCACCTAAGGGAAACCAGAGAGCACTCAACTAATGGCATGCAAGCTAACAGAAAATCTAAGCACCAACCCAATCAACATACAAATTGAGTTGTGAAGCCATTCAAGATGAAGTCTTCCACAAGTTGAATAGATGAAGATTTCAGTCAAAGAAACTAACTAAGGAAAATCAACAAATGCATTAGTCATCAAATGGAATGAAGACAACAATCTTGAGGTCAACCAGATCGTAGTGTTTGCCAAGCAAAGGAGAAACTGATGAAGTGTACACAGAGATATTGGTCGGTTTTTGAAGAACAAGGCTAAAGTGATAAGCATGGGTCAGTCCATTGATGATAAGTGAACGGGAGATCTCAAGGAGAAAACGAGCTGGGAATGCCACAAATCTGAGGTGTCTTGCTATTCAGAAGAGACCAGAACAAGGAGTCAAGCTATCAGTTCTTGAGATCAGTCAAGGCAAATAGAAGTATTGAAGCAATGCATAAATGAAGAAAGAAGTGTTCTACATTGAAGATCCAATGAACACTCTTTAAGATCGTAGTGTTATCTCTACCTGTCAACCAGACACTACGATTTAGTCCAAGAAGATATGCATCCAAATTGTAGAGTTCGGTCGTTTGAAGTTTGAAGCATTGGCAACGGTTCAATCTGAAGATTGATGGTCGAACAGGCTTATTGGAGAGCATCGATGCAAAAGGACAACCTCTGATCGAGAAATCAGAAGAAGGAAATAAAGTTGACTACCTGCCCAAGACATCAAAGTGACATATCTGACAGAGTAGGTGAACAAAGAGATACGCAATGTCGAGAAAGTCAAAAAAGGTCTCATGTCACATCTGCAGTCTACATCAAATAACTCGAGATCTGCAAAGCAATTCAAAAAAAGCTTTTAACGGATACTTTCCAATGGAAAGATTGGGAATGAGTATAAATCAACAGAGATTCAAAGATCTTGCTGCTGAGGATTGAAAATGTTATAGAATCGCTGATTTATTAGAATGCTACATTGTTGACTCTACGAGTTCCACCAGAGCTAAATAGAACAAGTCTTAGTGACAGTGAGACTAAAAAGGTGGAAGTGAAGCAACCTTGAAGAAGGACTCTAACAGACTAAAAGCTTCACTCAACAAAGATGAGAATGCCACTGAAGATGGCAGCTAAGCTAAGCTAAGAGCCGAGAAGGACAAGAAGATAGCATTCAAAAAAGTGGTAGAAAGTACAAAGAAGATCAAGAAAGCCATTCTGAGATCACCATGAACCAAAGGTTTTGAAAAAGAATGATCAGAATCATGTCTGCAAAGCATTTAAGAAGAGTTCGGATTGCAAAGTGCCGATAAAGTCTACCAAAAAAGCTCGGAGACTTAGCAAATCCAGATGGTGATGGTACACGGTGATATCGATTAAGATAAGCAAAAAGAGTAAAGATCAACAAGACTAAACGAGATGTAGTCCAGACTCCAAGTAGAATGCCAAGAGGACTACACCAAGCTGTTAAGTACACAGAAATGTTCAAGCTTAAAGATATCTTAGCAGCTCAGCACCAATAACAACAACAACAACAACTACTACAACAACAACAAGAAGCCGCTTGCTGGGGGTCCTCGTCCCAGGGACTAAACAAAGTTTCGAACTTCTTTGGGCTTGAAGAGTTCCTAAGGAACTAGAGGAGTTCCAAGGCTCCTGGCCTTGAAGAGTTCTTAGTTAACTGAAGTTCCAAGGCTGCTGGCTTTGAAGGAATCTTAGTGATTTAGGGTGCTTCCCTTCCTTAGTGGAAATCCTCGCTAGTTTAGAAAAGCGTAAGAGTGGATTAGGAGCTTGAGTCTCTCGAACCACTTAAAATCCCTTGTGTCATTTACTTTATGTCATTTACATTATGTACTTAACTGCTTACCACTGAACTAACTCTAAGAACAATGTATGTATGATTATGGATATATCAATGAAGGGGATCTTTTACTTATTTCATCGCCTTGAAAAGATTCTTATGTTTGTTATATGCCAAATCATAAACGAGAAAAGTATTTGAAATTAAAAGGATCTATTCAACCCCCCCCTTTAGATCTATATTATGCCTCTTCGGAACTAACAAGAGGAACCCTAAAAACTTTGTAGGAAACCCACCAAGTTAGAATCCAATGGTATCGATGATGGAATCAAATTACGATAGGGAGGGATATGGGAGAGAAGCATAAGCTTTTGGTCTTATTAATATTCAAGCCGGAGGAAGCCGAGAAGAAGTCAAGGAAATCCTTTAAGATTTTAACTCGATTGGACATCTCCTGGCGAGAAAAAGAATAAGGTCATCCGCAGCTAAGGTGAGTGATGGTCCTGCTCTGCGATTTCCAAATGATAAAGGAAACAAGGCTCCTTAGAGGCCTTGGAAAGCCCAAGAGAGAAATTTCTATCAAAAAAAGGTATGAGGATAAAGGGTCTCTTTGCCTAAGCCCCTTTCGCTCCTTTGAAGTACCCACACAGAGAGACCCATTGAATTTTAATCAAGAAGAATGTAGTCATGATGCAAGCCTGAATCCAAAACACAAATTTAGGAGGGAATTTGAGAGCTGATGAGCAGTTATCAAAAAACCCCAAGAGACAGAGTCAAAAGCTTTGCATAGATAAATTTTCAGAACACATCGGGCAGGGCCAGAGGATCTATGGTAATTTCTAAGAAGCTCTTGCGCAAAGAGGACGTTATCCATAATCCTTCTTCCCGCAACAAAGGTATCTTGGCATGGGGATATAATAGAAGGAAGAATAGCATTGAGCCTAGAAGCAATAATCTTTGAGATACACCTGTAAGAAGTGTTGCAACAAGAGATAGGTCTAAAATCAGACATGGCCGAAGGGTGGGCAACCTTAGGAACCAAAATAATTGTCGTGGAATTAGTTCCTCGGAGAAGGCAACCTTTCTTGAAAAAAGACTGGACATCAAGAGTAAAATTCCTCCCCACAATACTCCAGCAGTGGAGAAAAAAATTAACATTTAAGTTGTCCAGGCCCGGGCTCTTATTTTTCTTCATTGACTTAAGAGTTGAAAAGATTTCCTCATCCGTGATGCCTCTTTCGAGAGCTGCTGCTTGAGAAGAAGAGACACATTTGGGAGAATCAAGGGAGAAGTTATCAAGCCTAATTACAAGCAAAGTAGTCCATGATAAAGCTTGGAAATGATCGACAGCAATACCTTGAATTTCCTTCTAGTCAATTTGGACAGAACCGTCAGCATTCGTGATGGCTAGGATTTTATTTTGGTTCCACCTATTCTTAATCTGACTATGGAAGAATCTAGAATTTGTATCCCCCTCTTTTAGCCGTTGAATTCTAGATTTTTGCTTAAATAGGTTCTCTTCATTAGCCAAAGCATTCCAAAGATCTTGAGATAGAACCCTCTGTAAACGAAGAAGAGAGAGGTCGCTGGGATTGAGAGATATAGCATTTTGAGTCTCATGTAGCAAGCCCCTGCCTTACCGATAATAGAGGATAAATCGCCTCTTTCATGGTTGAGAAGGCATAGAGCTCACTTAACGACCTTTAACTTCATCGCCAAAATCGCAAAGGGTCCCAGTAAACAAGAATATTCCAAGCATCTTGGACCACAACCATGAACTCAAGAAGGTTAACCGTGAAATTGAAAAAAGCTGGAAAGGCTTAGGCCTGGGGGACCAACAACCCGAATAAATCACAATGAAATGATCGTAAATGTCTCTGGGCATAAAAAAAGCCTCGAGCTAATGGAATTGCGGAAGTAGCAAGTCATTCACCAACCGATTCCATTTAATTTCTTATAAATATGCTTAGTATCACTCAACTCCACCAAGTGAGGTCAACCCCGACGCCTGAGGTCGTCACCACATGGATATCGGAGGCACAATCCAAAAAGTCATTAGCTTTATACACGTCGCTGGGCATGTGTTTCATATGTTATTTATGTTAGATTATTAATTTTAAAACTTATTTTTTTACTATGGATTTACAAATTAGAAAGATATTTAAATTTAGTTAATGAAAGATCAAATTTATGAAAAGTTGGAGATATTTATTAGAAATTCATTTACATTTCAAAATAGAGAGATTGTCCAAGTTTGGGGGATTTTAGAAATCCCATTTTGGTACAAAGCCTCAACTATGGTGGCATTATACATAGATATATGAAGTTAACAAATAATTACTACTTAAAAGTTATTCTCTATACATCATTATGTTACATTTGGATTGAAGGAATGGAATAGAGTGGAATAAAATGGTTCAATTTATGTCAATCTGCAACCAAACACATTTTTTGTTATTCTATAGGAATGAGTCATTCCATTCTCACCTTCATTACCTAATCCAAACGTATTAATAATTTCATTTTCATTATCTGGATTTTGAGCTTCTCATCAGGACTTTGGACTCAAGACAAGTGAACGCTGTCGATGACTCGATGTTGTCATC